>JAPYZO010010859.1:0-10973 GCA_030522905.1 Torymus flavipes
CGGTATAAGAAAAAAATGATTTTTTGGATATCTTTTAGCTGATGTAAATGTATCACCTTGATCAGAGTAAGAACGTTACAATAGAGATCTAATCGACCACCAGAGAGCTTTAAAACTCAGCAAAATATGGATAAACCTACCATCGTCAAATAAAAGAAAGACCTGTACCAAAATCGATAACTTTTACAACTATACATGAAGTATCTATTTCAGCACCTACGCAATCCTTTTTCGAACCCTCTCGACCACTCACCATCTTCCCTCACCCCTGCGCCTCTCAACAATAGGTCACGCACGTCGAGAGATCGACTAGAGTTGACACCCCGTGGGAATGGCCGGCCTGATTAGTCCTCGCTTTCCCCGACGCGTGTACACACATATATATATATACACCCTGATACTGCTCGGCGCGCGTAGGCGAGCAGCGGCCACATGAGCGTTGACGTGTTTACAGGGCTCGCGCTATTGTGCGTGGCGGTCAAGTGTTACGCGCGCCATTGTCGCGGCGAGAGAGAAACACGATTCGATCCAGCAAGAGAGAGAGAGAGAGAGATGTGTTTTGGTGTATATACGCGTATGTGTGTTTGACTTGCGATTGTTGAATCGTCGCGGTACGGTTGTATTATTGCGGTATGGAGATCCGAGGTTGCGAAAGTGCCGCTGGCACTGCCGCTGCTGCTGACCTAATTGGGGATGATGTTTGTGTCAAACGAAAATTGTCGTTGTGAGAGGTTGAGGATGTGTGTGTGTGTGTGTGTGTGTTTGTTTGTTGGATGTTCGGGTGACAGGCGGTTAATGTGCGTGAGAAAAGGTTGGTTGGTAGCTGAGTTTCCATGTTGAAGTAGAGTATAAGTAAGTGGTAGGAATAGAGGTGACGGATGATAAGGAATCTGTTGACAATTATAGCGGGATCCAACTGAACAGCTATTTACAGATATATAGTATAAAGTACATAGTTGAATGCATGTTTTGATAATTGTTGTAGCATTTTATGATGAAATCTGTTCTTTGACAACAATTCATTAAGATTAAGGTTATTATTATTTATAAACATTTAACATTACAATAACTTATAAAAAAAGCACAGAACTTAATATCTTAAGTTCCCGCCATCAAAAGTAATATAATACAACTATAGGTATACTAAAAAAAACTACTCAATAAAAATAAACATTTTTAATCAAATTATTTTTGTTCCCCGTTACATAAACCTTCGAAAATCACTTACCATTACCTTATTCGTTAATTCCAGGCGGCGGGGCCGCCAGTACAACTCGAGCCCGTGGACCTGTCGCTGAAGACGCCGGTGGTGCTGCAGGTGCCACGCTACAGTCCAGCTGCCCTCATAGCCGCGGCGACGGCGGCCGCGGCGGCCTCGTCGGCCCGCAAGCCACCGCCCGTCTCGCCCACGACGCATCCGACGCAGACGACGACGAGCACGCGGACGACGCCGCCAGCCCAGGCATCCAGTCCAGCGGCCGCCCAGCAGCTGCCGTCTTCGATCTGCGTATCTACAGGTGAGTGCGAAATTCAAATACAGCTGCGGAAATTTGTTTATTATATATTAGATCTCTCGATTCCAATGAAAAGTTATAATCGAGAAACTAGAAAATAAAACTGTAATATGTCGAAGGAAAGTTCTGCGTTGAATCGTCAATTCTTGCACTTAGTTTTGTCGAGTGTTAAAGATTTTGAGAATGTGTAATACTTATATTATGTACATACAGAATGTGGAAGGATATTTTAAGGACGCAGTTGCTGGTTACTTGTAATAAGTAAAATTAGATCAACAACAATAAGTTGCTGATATAAACTACATAAAAAACGAGAAACTAATTCATTTTTTTTTATTGATTTTTTGACGAACTTTATAACAATACAAAAAATGATCGTTCATCATGCATTTAGTTATCAATCATCATTTCATAAAGTTAACGTGGTGCAGAACTGATTAGCGTTCACCTAACATAACTGTATTTTTATTAAAATTTCTTAAAACTTTACTTGAAATTATTACATCAACATAGGTAATCGATAAACTCACAAACCTTTTGTATCATCGACCATTGTGAACTCAAACTTACAAGCACTCGACTATAATCCAAATAGGCGTGCTCTCCAGCTATGTTTATATTTGCTCGTCGGCGACGTGTACGGATACACGCGTACAGGTTCGCACGGGACTTTTTCCACACCACACACACACACACACACACACACACACACACACACACACACACTAGCGAGACTTCCGGCTTTCATTTTTTGCGCAGCCGCGAACAATGCTCGAGAGGTGAATATTATTGCAGCGGCGCGAGAATCGCGCTCGGGTCGCGCCGGATGAATTTGAATGATACGGGTGATTCGAGCGGTGAATGACGGTTATTTAACACGTTTTTCTTTTCGACTGCGGTGAAGGTGAAAATGAGGCATTTTATAACGAGGAATATATACATAGTTGTTTGGAGAGATTTGAAAAGTCCGAGCTCCGATGATGTGGGGTGCGAAAGTGCGAGGATCGCACGGTGATGTAACGGTTTTATGAATCGCGGATAAATTTAGATTTGTCTGATTCAATTTGTCTTTTACTACTTTCACCATACAATGCTATCTTTTCACGATGTTTTCATTATTCATCGAGACAGCGTTGATTTTCGTGCACATTTATATAATATTTTGTATAAAATGGCAATTTGTCTATAATTGAACTTTATTCAAAGCTATTTATATAATTCTATTCAAAAATAAATTTTAATATGCGAAAATCACAATTTTTTTATCAGCTTAAATTTCAAAACAGTCCACATGTCAAAACATATATAGATTATTGTATTATCGTACAATATATTGTAATATTGTACAATATATTGCAATATTGTATATCGAAATTACACTATTTTCAAGAATATCATTCTTCCGCAACAGAATTATTGTACTTTTTCCGAAAAATCGTTCCCTGCGTTTCCGGTCCAATCAAAGAACATCGAGAGCCCTTAACAAATAAATCAGGTACCCACCGCTCTTTCTTTCCCGATTTATACCAATCCATCACCGCAAACACCCCATCCACACATCGATCCCCCGATATGCTCGAACTTAGAGCCCAACTAGAACCGCGCCGTAACTCTGTAGCCGGCGGCGAATCGCGATACTCGTCCACGCCCGGTGTATATGCGAGAAGAACGCGCAGACGCTTTGCTGGCCGCTCATGCAGGAGCGCCTCAGATCGCCGCTGGATACGCGAGCTGCTGCAGACGCTGGTTTATGGGTTAATTATGCGGCGTTGTTGTTGCTTCTGTGGTACGCATGGGGATTGTATGTGTATATGGATAGGGTGTAAAGGTTAGGTGTTGTAGTTGATTTTTTGTTAACAATGAAAGCATGTGTTTTCGTATACGTATATTATAACATTTTTAGATTTTTATATACATATATATGTTGTGTTGCTATACTTACAGAAAATGTATTTCTAATGAACGCATTCCAATGTTCGGTTCAATATATGCCGATTCCTTCAGCATCTTACCACCCATGCGTGATTTTTCTCCAGCGCAAAACTTTCGTAATCTTCATTAAACTCACCATTAGCATTTTTCTCGAAACCTAAATTACTAAAACACCATTTTTTACCGAACTCCCGAACGCACACGTGTTATACGTATATATCTACTTTATCATCGACCAGGCCCCAGGACTTTCCACCCATAAAATAATTAATACGCTAATTGCAACATCTCAATTTCGATCGCGTAGTCCGACACTTTACGCAACGCCCATACTTTCTCACCGTCTCTTCTCGGCCACGAACTCACGGGACCATCGTCCACTCGCATATATGCTTTCAAGCGTTCCGCGTCGATTTGCATCTTTATTGCGTTACTCCACACTCGCGCGCGTGTGCAAACTTTTACGGGTGCTAATTATTTTTCCGGGCACACACGCGCTGCTTCGAATTGTAACCCGCAACTATACGGTTACTCGATCATAGCAAGTGCCGCGCGCCGCATTCGGTATATATGTTTCTATATACCTACTATATACTGCATATTTCGCATACCCGCGCAATTTTAAGATGGAATTAATGAGCGCGCTTTTGCGGAAATATGATTTCGCGTATATATGTGTTTCTATTTTTCTTCGTCGTTTCCTCTTTTTTTTCTCTCTCTGCCGCATTAAACCCCGCGAGCTTATGGCTATTTTTAGAGCCCGAGGATTCTTGTGCGCGGGATTGTATGGCCTGAAATTTAACTTTATAATTCGTTCATATATACGCTTTGCTTTCGCTAGCCTATAGACCATTAATTTATTTGAGACTCGGCATTCGCACGAAAGAATTCATATGTACATGTGATTCGTAGAACTATTTTTGCCCCGATACAGCAGAATTTTCAATGATAATCAACCGAAGGACAACTAAATACACAATTTTTACCTCAAATTAAACCACGCCACTTTAAAATTTCACACGCAATGACCTGACTTTTTTCCCTCCGTACCACAGCAAAAAAAAAAAAAAGAAGAAAACCCATAACCAGATACACCTATATCAACTTTCGCACGCGAGCGTTACCAAACGTCGCTGCACATTAGCACACTCGGTATACATATATACATCGTCGCTCGCGTATAGTCCTAATCGACGCTATACACTATACGCGCGCTCGGGAAAAATTCCTGCGATACCGGTGTCGGCCGGCCCGTCGCCATAAACGCGCGCGATGCGATGATGCAACCGAAAATCGAAACCCGCCTCGCGAGAACGCGGGCGCGAGAAAAAAGCGAGCGAGCGAACGAGCGAGAGTAGAGTTTCGGCAAGTGTGTGTGTATAGGAGTAGAGAGGTATACTCGAGGGAGAGGCGAGCGGCGCCTTTTAAGGGCGTTATGCGCGGGTCCTGTACGGTTCGAGCCAAAAGTTGGGAGGGAAAGGGGGAGAGGCTGTTGAGTACTAGTGGGTTGGTGGGAGATTGGATGGGGGTTTGAGTTTGTTCGAATTAACTTTCGAATTCAACGTCTCTGGTTTTCAGGATTAATCTTAGTTTCGTTGTTAAATGGGAAGTAATATGATATGAGTTGTAAAGTATATAATATGAATATAGAATGAACTTATTATTATGATTATTTGTAATAAACATAATCGTTGAAATCTTCTTCACTTCAGCGAACCGCTCCAGCCTACGGTGTTCTATACACTTTTTTTTCATATTAAATTTATCATCCGAACTACTGGAACAACTTGCGTGTTTAACCATTATTTTTTCACTCCAAGCCGTATAAAAACTGCTGGTATTTTTGTCACAGCCTGTACGACTAGATCGACATCGCGACCAATCCGGCGCGCGGTTGCCCAATAGGCGCGACCCGGTCGGGCCGCTATTTCCTCTCGCGGAATCATAATAGGGGAGGAGAGCGAGAGAAGGATACATACAAGGCGAGGAAAAATTGAACGACGGAGGGGGGATGCATCTAAGCGTCAAAATAACGCGCTCATTAAGGAGCGAGCCTTACGTTCCGTCGTATTAATGCGCCGGCAATCTATTATGTTGGGCAACGAAATTTCGAGACCGCGGCTGTGGGGCTTTGACGCGAGATGAAAAAGATTCACACGTGCAGGATAAATGGTAGAATTAGGGTTTGATTTGGGCGCTGTGTTAATCGAATTTTTGTAATGTTTCTTTTTGAATTTTAAACCGGATAATTTAATGGTTTGTGAACAAGTAACCTAACGAAATTATCATAGATATTTGCTACGCAATGAAATAAATATTTAGATTTTTACTTACGTTTAGTTGACAATTTTGCTCTCGTTATTTGAGATATAAACAAATTAAATCATTGCAAAGAATATTTTGATAAATTACATGGTCTTCTAAATATTTAAGGATGAAATTTTTCCAAAATAGTAAATCTAAATAAATCGACGCCTCCAATTCGAAAGGACTTATTTCGTGGAATCGTTTAGAAGGGATTTAATTTGTGAAAGCGTGTCGAAGGAATCTATTCCAAAACCAATTTTCGAAAAAGTTTGTACTACCTATACATATTATTTAAACGCGCCCAAATAAGTATTGGAAATTTGGTTTGGGAATAGATCCCTTCCACACGCATTCATAAATTAAATCTCTTCTAAACGATTCCACGAAATAAGTCCTTTCGAATTAGAGGCGTCGAAATCATAAACAACCAAATTAACTCACTATAACATCCCAGCGCCTCAACTGCTCGTTGTTTGCTTATTATAACTCGTAAAATTCACCCTTCATTTATCCCCACTCTCTAAACATTAAAGCACGAAAATCTCTCTCAAAACTCCTCACACTTCGTCATCCTCGACGACAACTAATTGCCCACGATTAGACCTCATCATTGTGCCGCGGATCGGGCGTTAATTGCTGCACGCACGCGCGAACGATGAATAGCCAATTTGCGCCTCTGTCGCGAGCGCTTATTTACGAGGACGCGTCGCGTCGATTTTTTCCGGCGGCGCGCATTTGTGCGTTTCCTATATACGTGGCGTTCAATGGCCAGCGTAATTGCGGCTCCACGGTTTCAATGGTATCAAGAGAGCTCGCTGTATTTGGAGATGGAAAAATCGCTGAGAAAAGGGGGATACTGCGCTCACGAGCGTTGGTATAGAGGATGTTTCGGAAGTTGGTATAGGAAAAGTGATTGCTCTTTGCGTCGTAAACTGTCGCAAAAATGCGTGAGGTAATCGCTGAAATTGATGGTTATACGAATATGAATGTAACAATTATTCATAAACTGTAATGCACAGTTCACCAAATCAGCAACAAACGCTCGCATCAAATCCAACCCCAGCAAAAACAAAATAACGTAAGAGCCATCCATTGAAAACGTAGCAGCATAGTAGTCGCTCGGCAACCGCGCGATGAATCGCCTCTTGCTCGCAAAAAGCCTCTCGCGGCGCCGCATCGCTCGATTATTCACGCGCGCGTGCAGCTGCGAAAAATCGCGATTGTGTCCCGTTACGCCGTTTGTCGAATTAGACGGCCATCGTCCGCGTCGAGTATTTAGCGCCGATGATCGAGCGGCTTTTGCATATATATATCGAGGCACCCGAGCGCACGCGCGCGTCCATTAAGGATCGTGATTGTATAGAAACTAAATTGCGCTCTGACGCTACTTGGGACGGACTTTCTATTTGATTTGGCGCGAGCGCAGGAGAAAAATGTAATTCGATCGAGCAACGATGTTTGCCGGGTTCGTTTATGCGCAGAATTGATCTTATTTTTGTTCAAATGCAAATGGGGGGATAAATTGAAAGAATGTGGTGATTACATTATAAGGAGAATTGTCTAACTGTCTGGATAACTGTCTGGATTTTTTCAATAAAATTAATAAAAACACATATAATCACTGAAAAGTTATTTAAAAAATCATCCATGCATTACAAATCTTGAGCACATCTATATGAAGCCGATCGTTCTTACCTTACTTCACTCTCACATTACTTTTCTTGACAATCCGATCGTTCGTCCAACCCAAGAAAACATCGGCCAAGTAACGCAAAAGAAGAAAAAAAAAGATGGAAAAAAAGACCACAACGATGAACATCTAACCCTTAAAAAGCCCATCGTCAGAGAACTCGCTCTCCTCGCGATCCTTCTTCATCGGCCGCGGCAATAAAAAGCCGCATCGAGCTTAATGCACTCGTTACGCGTATCGCTGATCGATCATTTTCTGGATTTTTGGGCGCGCAAAAAGAGGATAAACCTCGGACGCGTATAAAAAATGCGAGCGTATAGAGCGCACCGCGCGCTCACTCTGACGTTTCAATTAAGGCGCGGTCGTGCGCTCCCTTCCCTTATACAGATACATCGCAAGCGCTCTCTTTTTATCGAATAATTTTGCGCAAGAAGTTATTCTCCCCCCATCCCCTCTCTTGTCGGACGATTAAACTTTAAACGATTCCATTATAATTTGATGAATTTTTGTTCCAGGGGAAGGGGCCGGTAATTAAATCTCTCACGTGATGCGCGTGGTGGAGGAAATTCGCTGAGTAATGCTTTTTTCTCCCATAGAGGACCGTGATCGGGAGAGGGAAACGGTAGCGCGTATCTTCAGGTCGGATCTTGTTATTCGGGGAGGGATCGCACTGCATGTGAAGTATACACACACGCGGAGCGAGGTAAAAAGTGTGTATAGATAAGGCGTGTTGTTGTTTTTTTTTTATCGCCGCGGCCGGTGAAAGAGCACGAGAGCAGCTTTCACGCCCTTTTGAACAGTCAATTACGGGTACGATTGAGCTGTAATGGGCGTCGATTTAACCTTGATTCAGGATACCACCTTTATAAAATAAGTCGTTACGTTCTTATTTTGATAAATTGAGGAAACAAAGATAAACCGGTTGAGAAAAAATTTTTCAAAAATCCCGAAATTCAAAAATTAACGCGTATACCGTTAATACCACCACGTGAGTTCTCTACGCCCAACCCATCAGCGAGTTTTCCCATCCCAAACAATCGAAGCGCATCTCTGCCTCATCACCATAAATACGTTCTTACCCATGCGCGCGCACCTCCATCCACTTTCTTGCTCTTTCCGCCATTGTTATTATGATCGTTTCCAGCGCACCGAAGCTCGCAAAAAATGTATCTGATCGCGGAAGTGAGTAGTACAAAAGCGTGTGTATGCGCATGCGCGTCTGCATACGAATGCGCGCGCGCGTGGGTGCGGGTTTTTTTCTTTCCGCGCCCCGTTCGCGTGCGCCGGCGCGATTCGAATGGCCGTTAATTGGGTGGAAGAGGCGCGCAGTGCGTATAGTATATAGAGAGAGGATTTAGGTGAGCGCGGCTGGATGAAATTAACGAGCGTGATTCGTCACTTAATGGGGAGGAGGAAGATCAGGCATGAAAGTCGCGGAGCAGTTCTTTTTTTCTTATTGCAGTTGGCTGAGAAGCAATGAATATTCATTGATGCTATATTATCGGGCTCGAATGAATTAAAATTTTTTGAAAAATGTATAGATTTCGCGGTAAATTTGTTAATTTTGAAAACGTGCATTAATTTTGTAAAATATGTATAATTATTCCATACACTGAAAATAAAAGTTGATACTAATGCGTGTATAATATTGGAACGAATTATGCAGAGTTTCCAAGCGACGTGATAATTTAAAACAAAAACAATAATACACCCTTTCGACTATTTCGTACCACCAAATCCTCAAAATTCATTCAAAACCCGCTCATCCCTACCACAACCCATTTAATAACCTCCAACTCGTTGCTTCAACATCACCCTTTGCAAAGTACTCACCGCTCTCTCTCTCGCGGCAGAAGAACACAGAGAGAACCGAGCCGAGCGTTGGGAGTCTCCGCACAACACAGCTCCCAGCCTACGCGCTATACGTTTGATTGTCCCTGATTAATTACGCGCACTCGCGCGCGGCTCGGCCAGCAATCTAGATAATGCGTAACCGTATTAACGGGTAGCTGCTGCTGCCGCCGCCTGTGCATAATCTTTTTGTCAGTGCAGGCAGACGAGTCGGCGGGGATTCCCTTCTTACAGGTAGAGGCGTGGGTGAGCGATGGGAAAGCGCTTTGTCTTGTCTCCGCGCCGCGCTTCTGGAATTCCCGGCGCGAGTGATGCTAAGAGAGTGCGCGTAGGTGGTACCGTTCGAGGTGAAGGATTGTTCGCTGGGATTCAATTAGTTTGCGATTGTGGGGAGTTAATTTTTTGGAGTTTTGTGAGAGGTTGTGTGGGTTTTTAGGAGAACAGAGATCGGTTTTTTTGTGGTGATTAAGTGTATTACGCTAGTGCGAAGAAGGATTCATATTGGATTGATGATTTCAAAATGGTTCACGGCATTATCGTGATTATCAGAAAAAAAATCATAGAAATTACTCTAAAACAGTTGAATAATAATATCGCTAATCACAACCTCTAACCAATTCAATTCAAAGACCATAAATTCGCCTCTAATTAAACCAGCTTACACTTAATCATATTACAAAATGCACTCATCGAATCTCACACTCCCCCTTCTTAACACCAAAAAACGACCACCACACACACTCTTTAGCAGCGAGAAAAAGCCGAAAGGAGAGAACAAGAGATGCCGAGCGATCTGCCTCCTCCTCCCCCCACGTACGGAAACCCTATATAGCTCCTCCGTAACAGCAGCATCTAACGTCGAAAGATGCTATCTCTCGCCGCGCGGCTACCTCTCTAACCGCATCGGGAGAAACAGAAAGAGAAGCACACACGAGGCTCGCCGCGATAAGCCTTGACCGCCGCCGCCGCGCGGCTACTTGTCTTACGATCGTTTTGCCCCCGATGAGAGATCGGTCTTATTGTCAGGCTCCGCGCGCCGCGCACGAAGAAGAACCGCATAGAAGGAGCGAGAGAGAGAGAGAGGATATTATGAACGCCTGTAATTTGTTAACGGACGAAGGCCGCGCCGATGATTTATGCCCGCGAGGTCGCGTAAAAATACCCTTAATGCCCCTCGCGCGAAGGAGAAAAATCGTGTATCGCGTTTCGAGCGAGCGCGTATAGTATTGTATGACGGGGCTCTCTGCCCGGACTGATTGCCCCGGTAAAACGATAGGTGTGCGAGAGAGCACCAGGCGCGTGGGTGGGTGTATGTGATGTGTGTAAGAGCAGGGCTCTAATGACGACGCGCCAGCGTGTAAATCGTCCGCCTCGGCGTAATCGGCCGATGCCGGGGAGATTAATACCGGGACGAGGGGGCTGACGGGTTACGCGGTCCGCGGGAGTGAGAAGTGACGAGTGGGTGGGCATTGTGCGGCTTTGTGAGGGAAGAGAGGTGAGATATACGAGTGATTGGGAAGTTTGTTAGAGGAGAGTGATGGATTTGGGAATGATTGTGCGGGAAATTTTTAATGATTTGGCGCGGGAAGGGGAGGTAATTAGAATTTTATTGTCGTTTTAATTATATTGCGGTTTTAGAAGTATAATATGAAGAATTTTTAATAATAATCTATATTCTT
>JAPYZO010010861.1:6917-19992 GCA_030522905.1 Torymus flavipes
TGTGTGTGTTGGGCATATCCTCAAGAGAGCTGTCTTCATAAATCGCGGGAATTAAATTACTCTGGATTAAGAGAATATCTCGTTATACTAGGCGGTGGCGGCGGCGCTTCAATCATAATGAGTTATTTTCCAGAAGCAAGAGAAAAGTAATTTCGTTACACATATATGTAGGAGCGCTCATACGCTCTATGAATACGTTATGCGCGGGAAAACTCGTTTTACAGAGCAAATAACTCGGAATTTGAGTTACAACGCTGCACTTTCTCCCATTTCCTTGTGTGTGCGAGTGCTCTAAAAATACACGCACACTTATTCATCATATTTTCCACTTTTTCCCTTTTTTCGCGCCACTCCTTTCTTCCAGTCCTCTTTGTTACTGTTATACATGTACGCTACTCTCACTCTCTTTCTCTCTCTCTCTCGTGTCCCTCGTGCGCGATCCGAATTCTCGCTCAGCTAATGGAGAATCGCGAGTAATGACTTGCGAATAACCTTTATCGGCGGCGTAACGAATTTACAATTACGAGAGATAGTTGTGATTACCGCCGCGTGCCCGCGCTCGTGATTACGGCACTTGCCTCCGCTTCTCTCACTCTCTATATATATACACACATGCGCCTTGATTTACGATGCATTTGAGTCGCGAATTATTTTGCGATCCAAGCCTCACAATGGAGCCCGCGAGGTGGCCTGAAATTGGATTAAAATTATCTATTGTTAGATCTATTAGGGTCTGAACTGATCATATGCGGTGAAAAGTCTTCGGAAATGTTTGTTTGATATGCGACAAAAACGTTTCATTTGAAAGTGTATTTTAACAATAATTATAATAATTATTCGGAATTTTAGCAACTATAATTACTGTCCCGAACGAAAAATAAATCGTGAACGTTTCTGTTTACATTCGTTAATAATTCAAAATGGTGAAATACGGTCGGTGATGTTTTAAATTCGCCGGCGAGTTACGCAAAAAGGCAATGGTCATAAAGAACCTTAGCACCACTGTAATTAGATATTAGACTCACAAACAATTAAAATATGTAAAAAAGCGCAAAGAAAAGCCGAAGAAGTGTTGAAAACGCGCGGCGATACCGATCTCTCGAAATTAAAGCCGTCGTCGTAAATTCTCGGCTGGAAAATCACACGCTCACTCCATGATTCGCAGAAACAAACTAGAAACCACTGCGCTTCAGCCTAAAAATTCTCGCACGTATATACCGTTACTACCATACCACGTTAAAAAAAAGTCCCCGTCAACGTTACGATTGACAACGACGACGACGACGAGTGAAATAGCCGTACGACGTTAAACGACGCTCGTTATTACGCAAATGACACAAGCGTCAGCCCCATCGTCGTCGTTTCACTTTTTTACGAACGCATCCCGCGCGCACCTTTTATTCCCCTCGCGCGTCTACAGCTACGCTATTTTCGCTGCAGCGCGGCGTTTTATCGAGATTACAATGACCGGGCATTTTTCTGCCATTTTCGCGATTGCCAGGGCGCGCGTGTACTATGCAGAGTCGATGAGGGGGGAGAGAGAGAAAGATGAGAGAGAGAGATAGGAAAAGCGCGCATGTCGCGAGAGGACGGGAAGATGGAGTAACGGATGGTGCGGGATGGACAGATGTTTGTGGGAGGTGGGGGAGAGGGGAACAAAGGAGAAGATGTGGAATGAAAATGAGAGAGAGGAGGAGGACAATCGGACGATAAGAGTGCACCTCGTGCCACTTTCGCGGTGGGTAGGAGGAGGAGGAGAAGGGTGTACTGTTAGGTGTGACTGCGTAGAGTGGACGGAGGTTTTGCCTGCACTTTTGCGGATTGATGTGTATACGGCTTTTCGAGTTTAGGGGTTCGGCTTGTGGTAAGGATCGGAAGAAGCTTGTTTCAGTGTAATAACGTCAGATGCGACAACATTCAGTAATTAGACTTTATACGACTCTATTTATTGTAACACTTATACCAAGTATCGTCAATAATTTGACCTTTTAACTAATAAAAGACATTTCAACAATGAAGCTAGATAAAATATAGATCCCACTACCTTTTCACCCACGAAAAAAATACCCATGCATATATAATCGCTCCGCAATCATCTATTGCGTAATCCCTACCTTTCTCCCCGATAATTCCCCCCACGCATACATATATATGTACGAAAACAAGTAGTAGTAGCCCCCCTCGCGCGTGCGCCGCAGACCGCAAAATTGCACAGGTGCGGAAGGTCGGCCGTCTCCCCGGAATTATACCGGCGCGCAACAGCCGTTCAATTTGCGAATTGAAAAATCGCCGTCCCTCTGCAATTTTTTTCTTCTTCTTCTACTTCTTCTTTCTAGTTCGCGTCGATGATGCGAGAATGACACGTGCCTGTTCATACCGCAAGGAGGAAAGTTGTCGACGTATATCTATATCGATTGTAGGCGGGAGGGTGAAGTTTGTTGTGAATGGGCGGAACGATGTGTATAGTACGATATTGGCGAGTGTTTTTTACGAGTGACAAGGAAAATTATTGAAACGAGAAGATAACGATGGATAGCCACGGGGAGAAGCTATGTTTTTTATTCACTCGTATAGCCACGATGTTTTATGCATGAATAGTGTAAATTAGTCAGGCAGGCGCGCGCGCGCGCGCAAATGGCTTTTATATTCTTGTTAAAAAGTTCGCGGCCGCAGTATAGAAACAACTTTGTTACGTGTATAGTACTTTACAAAGATAAAATTGTAACTATAATTTAAATTTTCTCCTGGCGCATGTATATACACTTCAACGAGAACTCTACATCACGAATAATCTATACCTCAAACTCTCTCGCTAAATAACTCGTTCTTCGTTCAAAGTATACGAGGATTTGCATATTTTCAATTTCCAGCCAAGAATATATCCACGCGCGTACTTCGAAACACATCCACATGCACCGTATAACATCCACTCGCAAGAACTGCAAAAAACAACAATCAAACGCTAATTTCCACAGACGAATACATATATATATATGTTATACGCATGCAGGAAAAGCATAAGTGGGGGCCGTTGCCCCTCAATGAACCTCTCTTGTGAGCACGTACGGATCTATCCTCTGTGCGCACGTATATACCTGCTCGGCCGGACCCCACCCGGGTCGAAGGTCGCTCACCTGTTCCCTCCCGCGCGCACTTGCGCGTACGTGGAGTACATGTGTGTGTATCCACCCACCGCGCGCTGTCTAGCGACAGTCTTGAGCTGTATTTTGTTCTTGCGTTCGAGTGTGCTCTAGGTGTCGTATGTTGTAGGTGCTCGGGAAATGTCATTGTTACTAGTATGAACGTATTTTTTAGAAAGTAATAATTCTCTTTTTATGAATTTGTTTGATACATTCTGTAATTGATAATTTAGGCGCGGGAATGCAGATTTACAACAAAAAAAAAACGAAATTTATAAAATCAGCCAAGATATTTAATGATTAACAAATTTTCTCAATCGTTACGAGATTGAAATTTGATATTACACGCCTCAATTCCATCCTATATGCAACTATTCTTATGCCCGATTATAAACCCCCCGTTTAATAAATAACCACGCAGCCATAAACACTGTCACGAATCGAAAATATATAATAGGATAAAATAATTAAATTCAAATAAACCTTCCTCTGCCCCTCGCGTACATGCGCGTTCCTAATGCGCGTATATACGACTTTGATTATATCCTCCTTCTGATTCGCCTTTTCTCCTTGCGCGCCTCTGTGCACAGTATAGTTAAATGCGCGCGCGCGCTCGGCCGCACGTCAGATAGGCTAATTACCCCCGATTACGCGCGCACGCTTGCAGCGTTTATATAAGTTCCCCGATAGCGTCGTCGCGCTTGTGTTCCTTTCTATTTTTATTTCCATATACAGTCGGCGATTCTTGTTTTTATTTTTTATTTTCAACCGATGTCGGAGAGCGCATCGAGGTGAAACTGATGACACAATAGCCTCCGTACATAGGCTATGTAGGATTCTAGGTATTGTTTTGAAATATAAAACGTAGGGAATCGAGAGAAAATGGCTAGGTTTTTAATTGTCTGTCGATGTGGAGAAAAAAATAAAATAAACAATCGCACGTAATCGTAAGTAAAATCATCGGAGACCCTCTTGATATTATATTTATTATTTTTTTTACACATTCAATAATAGACGCAGAACGCAGGACTATCATAGTACCTGATAAATATTCCTCGACCCGCGAAAATAAATAATAACCGCTTTCTGAATATCACACAACTTTCCTTATTCCCTATCTTTCTCTCCTTTCTTTCTCCCACATCCCAAGCCAATACTGCACTAGCGATTTTCTCGCGCCGATAAGATCATCACTCGACGACTCTTGCATTTGCATCTTATACCGTACCAATCGGTCGCACGCGTGTACTCGACATGTACGTCAGTCCTCGATGCCGGAATATGTGCCAAAGCGTTATGGACACGCAGAGATGCGTATCTGGCCGATATAGAAAAGTTTTCGAATTCACCGAGATAAAATATATATATCGCCAGGTCGTGGGAGTATAGTGGTGTTTTTCGGACGCGTGACTAATACCGGCAATTTGTATGATTTGACTGCACTGCTTTTTAATTCGGAGCTTTGGAAAACTGGGGGTAATATATTTACATATGGGAAATATTATGGAAATTTTATCGACGGCGTATAGAGTAATATATACAATGAGTTGTTCATTCATACGATTCGATTATTCACGGTCGGAATATCCGAGATAAGATAACAGGCTGGTTTATAATGCAAAATTGTCCGTAATATTCATATATGGCCGCAATTGACTGGCAAATATATGAAAATAAAAGCAGCCTTGGAGTAAAAATACGAAACAGTAAATAAAACTCAATCTCAATTCAATTAGCCCCTAAAGGACCTCATAGTCCATAAATCAAACAATTAAGAGAGCTTCCATTCTAATTACCCTTCTAAAAAAAAGACAATCCTATCCTCATTAATAATATAATTACCCCTCTGCCTCCATCACTCGATTAATTACCCTATACCTTTCCCCTCTCCTCTCTATCTCTCTCCATCCATATCCAGCCTGCAATACTTCCCCGCGCACAGCTATTATACACAATCGACTTCGCGATCGTCTTATAGCGCCATTTTCGGCGCGCGCGAAAATCCCACGAGACGCACCGCAAACAAGTTTGTTGCCGTCGTCGCTCATCTGCCGCGTGTAAAAACCAGCCGCTGCGCTACGGCAGAGGCCAATTTACTCGGTTCGCGAGATAGATAGATAGATACATCAGCGCATCGTGTGTGAGTCTGATTTTTTTATAGGGGTATTATGAGGGGGCAAAAAAGGGGGGTTTATTTAGACGTAGATGACGACGAAGATGATGATGATGACGACTGTAGTTGGATGTTGATTTTAATTTCTACGTTTTTGTTGGCTGTTTCAGGTGAGTGGTCTTGACTTCTCTGTCGTGGCGATTAAAGAGCTGTTATATTGGTTGGTAAGTTTATCTGCACGGTTTCTGGGTGGTTTTTCTAACAATTAATACAGAGCGCAACATGTGACGGAACTGTATCGATTCTTTTAAATTATATTTTTATTATTCATTCAGACATAGTATGATTTTTTTAAAGGCATTCAATTAAGTCATTGCAAGTAGATACATGCTGGGTACAGTAAGACATTCATTCTTCAAACCAAAATCTTTCCAAAATATTATACACTCGCTAATTAAATCAATGAACACCTCCATTAAAAAATTAAAAAATTCAATTATCTCATTTTTTAAAATAAAGGCGTGTTTACAGCGCGCAGAGAGATCACTCATCCGCAGACCTACACGAAAAACTCCTTGCACACGCGGCAATTAGCGCCTCGCCTCCCCGTTTCTTCCGGGGGCGCTCATCATCATTCTCGGATGCGTGCAGCTTCGTTCCCCTGACTGACGCGCCCGCGTAATTTTTCCCCGCGCCCGCTGATTGATTTTTAAACGCGGATAATTAAACGCTACAGTTGGCCTGGCCACGTTGTTAATTATTTCATTAGGGTTTGCAAAGTATGACGTGCGGGGGGTTCGCGAATCTTCAATGAATATATATAATAATAATCGTTATAAATGAATCTGCCTCGGGTATGCTAATATTTTGTTTATATTTATCACGGTGAGTATTTTAATTTCGTGTAATTCGACGCGCGTATATACTACCGGCCGTAAATTACACGCGGCGATGTCAAACTGCAAAACTTTGTTATTGGCTCAATTAATTAATTCAATCAATAAAATCAGCCGTAAAAGCGGTACACCCGCGCGCGCGCGCGACCTAAAATTCCACACGCGGCGTATACGTTCGCATAATTCAGCCGATGCAAATATCGGCGCACGACACTTATTTACTCGCGCTCTAATCAGATATTCCGCATCGGCAGCGGAGAACCGTCGGGAATTTCTCCTCCTCTCGGCGACACTTCGCGGCACAAGTAAAAAGCTCGCGTAATACGATCGTATCGCGGCTCCCTCGTATATTATAAAAAAGATGCCTACGTGTGTGCCTAGACGGTTCTCCATTGGGCACACATATTCCGAGATCCGAACGCCGCCTATTAATTATATATTAAAACGCAGCGTAGTACAGAGCGAAAGAAAATTTGTTGCCAGAGCTGTATACAGGCGATGATGATTCCGGGCGAGCTGACATGTGCGCTGGATATATACACACACACACGCGAGCGAGCTGTTCGACGCTCAAGGTTGATGAAAGTGGGGAACGTGGTAGTAAAGTTTGCGATTAATTTTCCGCGGACCTGTGGGAACGGATTAACGAGTTTTCGCGTTAGCCCCGATGTGTGGCACCTGCGTGCGTGCAGTGCGTGTATGAGAAAGCCAAAGATCAGTTCTGGGCGGCCGAGAAAAATGTGAAAAAATTGGTGGAAGTGGAAAATTCATCAAGTCGAGGTACGAGAGTTTAATTCGAAATTGATTGGGGTATTTAATTATCACCTTCGAGACAATAATATTTGCAGTGGGAATATGATTTCTTTGGAAAAATAAAAAATTCTAAGATGTATCAGACAAGCTATAGGTTATTTATAATACCGTTTCGCATATCACACACCAATATGCCTCGACCACAAAAACCCTATTCTAACTCCAAACTAATTTGCGTTAAAAAAAAAGAAGCTTCAAATCAGCATACAACTACCGCATCACTCTCCACTACCGCCACGATCGCCCTAGGTCAGGCAATAAATCATCTCATCATCATTCGCGCATTATCGCGCTATTTTCCCGCGCCAAATTATACCGCGATTGCCTGCATATATACGTATACATACATCCATACACGTATGCACGCGTGCAGCGTCAAAAGTCCATCCTTTGCCCTCCGTGCTAGAGTTTCGGCACGTAGATAGTAAGCGTATATACGCGCGCGTGATCATTAAACGCCTATTAATGTATTCCTGGAAGCCACGGGGAGGCCTCGAGAGAGTCTTTTTTCGTATATACAGACTGTTGATTGCACCCGCTGTGTAATTTCCCGAGGATAGTGGTAATCGGTGTCGGATAAGGTGTGAGGTCCCGCCGCGCGTGAGGTGCGAACACGTGATTGGGAATGCAAATGTTTTCGATGGGCAAGTGTGTTTATGGGTCCTAATGCGCCGTGGATTATAGGGGGCATAAAGTTGTAGACGAATGGTGATTAGGGAAAGTATAAGTGGCGATTTTTTACGGGAGGGGAAATTAATGAAAGTTGTAGTAGTATGCGGGAAAACACGCGGTTGTTTTGAAAATGTTTAACGATATATGTACAACCTTGCATGAATCAAAGTAGTAGTTGTAACGGATATTTATATATACGATGCTTCGGAGTTAATAATTATAACAATAATTCAATCCAACAACGTAGAAATATTCTCATTTAATCAATAATTTGAAAGTTGAAAATTTATACCTCATTGCTCGTCAATTTCCATCACGAAATTACCAAATCTTTACGACTCATCAATAAATGTGAACCACGAGCTTCCGCTCCACTATATAATTCGCCCGTCGTCCGCCGTCGCAGCATCAACTAAATCCAAATCCATTCGCGCGCGCGAGTTAATTACGCATCAGGCGGATCTCTCCGCGGCTGCTTTATGCACCTTCGCGATATAGCCCTTGACAAGCCGCGCGATTGAGTTTTGCCTCGTTCGCTACTGTACGCCTGTACACGTCTATCTATCATTCTGTCCCTCTCGTGCGCGAGCGACGAAAGGATTACACGAGCTTTGATATATTTGATTGCCGCGAATTTTATTGTGCCGAGGAATCCAGCTAATTTTAGAGCCCCGGGGTGAGGGGTGGCTGCGGAATGTATATTTAACTCGAGCGTTGAGCGCGGACTTTTTGTTGGCTGAGTGATGGTGGTGTGGAGTTTTATCGTTAGGAGGGATGGGAATAATATGGCTGAGAGATTGTAATATGGAGATGTATAACAGTATATTGATTGTTTTTTAGGCTGTGGGAACGGTTGTTTTTTATATTCTACATTTTGTCTGAAATTATCAATAAAAATTATTATAATAACTAAAGATTCGTGGATAGTTGACCTAAAACGAAAAACTTTCCGTTAGCAAAATTATTTCTAATATACACACCCATATAAAATTATACATATATATATATATACGAACCAAACAACAAAATGCTTTTTCCCTATCAACTACCACAACCAGCTACCCCAACCCATCAATCAATCGCAACAATTAAACATCCTCCACTTATACCCCCACTCCCCCTCTTGAACCTCACTCCCATGCACCTCTCGTACTCTCCCAACCTCCTTCTCCAGCTCCTCTCTTTCTTCTCTTTCCGCATCTCACCGAAGCGCCTCGCGTGCGTGCCACGGCACAATTGCGCGCCGTGCGCATTTGCATTCGCGGCGGGGCGGATTATTCCGGCGCCGGTGCGCAGTTCGCCGACCGGTTAATCCCTATAGCGTTCGCGCCGCGGAAATAGCTCGTCCGGAAGCTCCGGGAGCTTTGATGATCGATCGCGTGGCTGGAATGCCGATTTTTAGGCGAATGCTGCTGCAGTGGAGGGAGAAACGCCTCCGAATCTCGTGGGTGATGGTTAGAGAGCGAGCGATAGGTGGGTTTTCAAGGTGGAGGTTGCTGAGGTATGGGATTAAGAGGTTAGAGATTAAGAGGTGGAGAGGTTGAGGAAGGAGGTTGAGTTTTTTTATTGCTTTTTCAGAGGTTTGTGAGAATTGTATAGAGGCTGTGTAGGCTTGGAAAATAGATTGTAAAGTTGAAAAATGAATATCTGAGAGCTATTAAATCCATTGTTTAAAATAGTTGAATCGATCATTTATAATAGAATATCTAAATCTACGTTTGACATTCATCACGCAATTTACATTGTAATTTTTGAAACTTCATCGCTGATAAATAAAGTGTTTATTATTTATGGCCTCATTACAATCATTGATGTATCATTGACGATATATCAAGATTTAATAAAGGCTCAAACTATTCAAAATTTATCTCATCACCGTTCACAAAAACTCCTCACTCTAAAACAAAAACAAAATCCGCACAATCTCAAATCTATCCAGCCAATTCTAATAAATTTCTCGCGATAGTATCGACATCGTTCGTCCCTCCTCCCAAAAAATCCAGCTCGTTTCCAAGAAATATCCAGCAACAACGGCCGCCTTAACCATCACATATACGCTGCACCCATAGGGAAAAGCGTCCAGCGGAAGGAAACTAGACGCGTATATGCTAATCGTGTCAAACGCTCGAGATCCATTTCGGTCTCTTCCTCCCATCAGCCTCAATAGGCCAGCAGCAGCAGCAGCAGCAGTAGCAGCAGCAGTTCCCCTTTATCCCGCGGCGAGATAAGGTCCGTGCGCGCACGCGTATAAGGACAAAACGGACGCACTGCGACCGGTTCCTGCCGAGCGCGCGCGCGACTGACTGCCTTGCAAATTGGGTGGGAGTTACGCCGCTTGTTACGCGCTCTCTCTCTCTCTCTCTCGCTCTGCGCCATTTGCATTTTAAGGGTCTTGCCGCGTATGTATGTATGTGTAGGGGGGTGCGGTTGCTGTGCGAGAGAAATGCAATTTCGCGCGCACGCGCGGCTTCTATTTATTAAGCGAATGAAAAAGGGCAGAAGCGTGTGGTGACCGGTGCCATTAAAGAGAGCGAGAGAGAGAGCGTTATTTGCTACTACTTTTACGAGGTATCTGTTTCACAATGGAATTTACATGCGTAAGAGAATACGTAATTGAATGCAGTGCGTTACATAGGGGTGTCGTTCGGGATGAGGGATAGAGAGAGTTGGTTTTGTTCGAGGTGACTTTAGTTGGTGCCTGCTCCTCTTTTGGTGGGCGTTCGTTGTTTGTTTAAGACCGGTAGTGTGCAAAAGGTAGATTGTTCTCTTAAGGTAATAGTTTAGGAGTATTAACGATTTTGCAGCTCAAATTGAAGTGTGCATCTCAAAAATCATGAGAAATGTAGTGAACTTAGCACTGTTAGGTTCGTACATAAATAGTCACACATCACTATACAATACTAACGACAATTCTAACGTACAACAAATATTCTAAATTTCAATTCAAAACAAATTTCTTTAATTTCTGTTTCGACGTACCAATCAACTAATGACTATACGAAAACAACCTCATCCTCCAACCCAACATCCTACTTCACCCCTATACACCCATTTCCCTCACATACTTCATGTATACCCGCCACGATCTCACCCACCTCCTCTACACCCAATTCCTCGCGCGCGAGGAGATCGTTATCGATCGGCATTTCGACTCGGGGAAACCATCGGCTCTCTATCTCTCTCACCTACAGGGGGAAGCTGGGAAAGTTGGCCGCTTTAACGGACCCCGAGGTTTTACCGTTTAAGAGTGTGCACACGCGCGCGAGGGGAAAATATAACTAATTGCGCCGGGGTATCCGAGCTTACACTAACCTCGTAATTTTCGAGGAGCCTGGGTGTCGTGTCTCGCTGATGGGATAGAAGAGAAGCTGGAGTGTTGTTAGAGCTAAGAGGTGATTATGAAAATTTGCGATTCCGATTTTTTCCAATGGTAATTGTGGGGTGTTGTGTGCTACTACCGAACGAACACGCCGATTTTTTCTAAGTAAGTTATGGTTATGGAGTCGGAATTGAAAATTTTTTTCTTATTTCATGTAACAATTTTGCGCTCGAATGTAAGTTTCAGAAAAAATAGAATTGCTTACTAAATAGTAATACTCTTTACTAAACTTAGTCATCATAATTTGGTTAGCATTGTGAAAATAATTGATCTAATAAATCGATATTCCATTCCGAACCATTCTAAAAGTAAAAGTATAAAACTCCGGCCACCGAATCAGCACACACTCGGAAAATTCGGCCTCACTAACCCAAACCGCGAGTGAAGGGTTTTCCCCTCCTCTCAACGTCCCTGACACGCCGATATATGCACACATTGCGCGTCCCCCTGGGATTTCCTTCGCTAAACAGAAAAAAAGCCGACTCCCGGCGCCGCTCGATACACGACCTTAATATCCCCGGCGCTTTGATTAATCGCTCGAGGCTGCCGCGAGCGCGCGCGCGGCCATCCCGCGTGTGAAAGAGATAGCGATCTCGCGAGATAGATCGAGAGCGCATACTCGCGCGATCTTTAGCGCGCTCGCGTGCATATAAAGGGGATCGTTTATACCGCCGCGATATTGCCCGGATTTAAAATATGACATTGTATACGCTTCCGTCGCCGGGGTGTATTGCGAGAGAGGCGTGCAGGTTGTTTTGAGAGAGGTGGAGAGGAGAGATGGAGGTATAGATAAGCTGCATTATGGCGCGGGATTGATACATAAATCAGTGCGGCTGTGGGTGATTATAATGATTGTTCGGAGCGAGAGAAGCTTGAGATCGAGAGATTGCGAAAGGTTATCGAAATTTCAGTTGATCTTTAGTGATTGGCAAGATGTTTACGCAAATGTCGAGCAAACGGAGTAAGAGCGTCTGTTCCGTTTATTATTGTTTTTTTTTTTTTAAAGAAAACGATAATAATAGAGAAGACATGTATAAAAGATTTATTATTATTTATATGTATAGGGAAAAGGTTAATTTTGAAAAATTTTTGTTCAATCGATTACACTGCGGGAATGAATGATTTTTTAGTGCAAAAGTATACAATACTATGAAACCTAACAAATGAAGATAAAATATGCTCGTTCGTATTAAGGAACTTTCTCTAACCGTAAAAAATGAGAGAAATCAATAACAAAAATCCCACCGACAATAGCCACTCTTCTACCCTTTAAAACCTCGCATACACACGCGTACAGACTTCACTCTCTTTCTCTACCGCACAAAAACCTCTCCCCTGCGACCTCGAAACTATCCGTCTAATCGCGAACCCGCCAGGATCGCTCGCGAAATTCATCAATATCCCTGGCCTTTTTCAAAGCCCATACACACACACACACACACTATACACTCTCTCAACATCAATCGCACGCGCGCGCGTTTCAAAATCCACGACGAATACAACCTCTCTCTCTCTCACTCGCGGAAAAACTCGTGATAAATTAAGCGGCCGAACGGAGCGAACACAACGGCGGATCATTTTTCACGCGTGCGCGCTGTTGCAGCGCCGCGTTGGAAACTCGTGTTTTCGCGCGCGCGCTGTTATCTGCTCGTTAGCTGTCCCTTTTACCGCGCCTGTATGTACATTGTTGCAGCAGCAGCAGCAGCAGCAGCGTTATCTGCTCGTTAGCTGTCCCTTTTACCGCGCCTGTATGTACATTGTTGCAGCAGCAGCAGCAGCAGCAGCAGCGCTGGTTTTGCCTGTTGCTTATAGTTGTATAAATAATTGACGGGTCGAGATATAGGCGCGCGCGCGAGCGGCTTTGATTGTTTTTCGGGGAGGTGGTATAAGTAATTGATCGTGCGTTGAGGTGACGGTTGACATTAATAAGGGGATTTTTGAAGTGGCGAGGTGAGAAAGAGAAAGAGTGAGATTAGATCTGGACAAGGATTGTTTGGTTACGATTGTGGTTTGATGGTGACAAAAGGTACACGGGGAAATGGTGTCGGCGGTTGTTGTCAGG
>JAPYZO010010873.1:0-11957 GCA_030522905.1 Torymus flavipes
ATTTTCGACAAGCTGTAATAGATCATGTGAAAGAGCTCTGCAAGCAAATTAATGTTAGTGATACCAATGATCCAGAAACTTTAATGAAGAAACATAATTGAACTGCCATGGATATGCTATTGGATGATGACTCTGAAAGTGATAGAAGTGGTGATGATGATGAATGTCAGCGATATGTTTCAGAAGAGCAGATAAATTACAACCTTAGTGCCAATAGTTGGTGGAAAGACCATAAAAAATCGCATAAAATAGTGTTTTTATTGTGTAGTTATTGTGTTATTTCTTATTTATCATTTTATTTGTTGAATTTTCAAAAATAATGTTTGTAAATGCAATTTTTCACAATAATTTGGAAAATAAATATTGCAATTATTCGTGTATCTACGAAATATTCTGTTATTTATTTTACAACCCGATAGATTCAGTACGTCTTTCAATAATTTTATAAATTTATTCGAATACTGTTCCGGATATCTGAGCATACGAATATTAATCGGATATCCGTGTATCCGAGTATCCGGGTAACCAAATGCACGGATATTGATCGGATATCCGTAGTATCCAGATTTTATTCGTACACACGGATAATCCGAACGGATATTCGGATATTCGGATATACGGATAGTCCCAGCCCTAGTTTAAGTATAATTATTAAATTAAATATGGTATACTATTTATGTAATTTCATTTTACGTTATTAAACAAAACATTGAGTTGTTGTTATTTAATATGTATTTGTGAACAAATAAATGTAATTAAGATTTAATTATATATTTAATAATCTATATTTTTTGTTTTCATTTCAAATTAATTTGATTTTCCACTGCGTTGTGTATTACTGGAAATGCCCAATCCTCTCTCATATTCACACACGTAAAAGGTCCTGTCATGCCTTCGTTAACAAAAATTCGGTTTGTAACCCGGGAAGCATAATACGTTATGTAACAAGGGAGAAAAGTCAGTCTTGATTCTTGCGAGTGGGTTCACTGCCCGAGTGAGCGAAGCGAGGGCAGTAGTCATCCTAGGGAATCATCAACTTTTCTCCCGTGCTTTAATTATTTTCCGCAAATGCAGGAAATATCATCATATTCCCCGCAAAAGTTAAATTAGTTCAAAGAGGGAAGCAAATCTAACTTTGGTCATAAATGTGGAATCTCGGTGCGTCCTAACGATCTTAATTCCATATCTTACTGCTAGCCGTAACGTAAGTATCTGGCTCGAAGGACCAATACACAAAAAAGGAGTAATTTAATGAGTGAAATATACATCGGAAAATGGATTCTAATTTGATATTTGATAGTTTGATATTCTTGTTCAATTAACGACTTGTCCTTTGTCTTGGTGTCGGCGCTGGTGAAACGGACGTACGATCAGTAGGAAGGTGGCGGTAAGAATGTCGGAGCGCGGCATGATGGCCGGCTCTCTGCGCGAGTGATATCTCCACCCCTTCTCACACGGAGCAGGACCAGCCTAGGAAGTCGCGTAGTCGGAGAGCCCATGAAAAAAGTTTTCCTTATGATGCCCTATAAAAATTTGAATAGAATTAGCCAATTTATTCAATTTCAAACATATTGTTATATGTTCATCTACCATCATCGAACATAAGAACGAAAGCGTTGCTAAGCGATATGTTTGTTGTTGTTCTCGACTCCTCATTATTTATATGCCATTCTCTGTGAGAACGATGCTCCTGCAGGAGCTTGGTATGTGCAGCTAACAGCGTTCTACCAAGACGGACAGAGCCTGGCCTGGTGCACAGCTGCTGCAGCACCTCTCTACTGCTCATACCCATCGGTAATCTCAGCAGGCACCATAACACCGTTACATGTCTATTTGCCCCACAACCATCTTATTACATTCGGCGCGACACTCTCCAAGTCATCGAGTGACGTCGTCGATGCTTCCTGCTCCGCTCCGAATTTCCCTCTCTCCGTAGTCGATGCGACTCTCACTGGATTCTCTATCGAGGAAAAGTTACGACCGGTATTTGCGACTTCCTACAGCTGTCCAGCCCTCGTCCATATTTCCCTTTCTACTCAGGCTTTCCCGAAATCCACGCAGTTTTTTCATCGCGAGCGAGGCAAGCTGAAAATCACGCAACGCTGACAGTCTTTACAGGCGATGCTGTCTGCCATCGGTGCGATTCACCCACATCCCCGATGCCAAGCCAGACAGATCGACGCGCCCGGTTCGCTCGCAGCAACCTATTGCTTGTTTTCGCCCCCAAATCCGGCTTCCGAATGTCACGAGAAAGACTCGCTGACACCTCTTTATTCGTTCTTCTATCGCACCGTGCAAGATGCGAGAAGAACGACTCTATTTCCAAAGCTCGCGTCGACATCGATAAAACGATGCGCATGGCAGCGACTCATGCGTTCCACCTGCGTGACGGCGGTTGCACATGTTGATGCGACTCAGTCACCTGCGCCGGCTCATTCCAAGTAAAGGCCTTTGCTTCAAAGTGTACAGTGGTGGTGCTCTCTAATTAATACCTCCCATACTGGTTGGTACTCTTCCAACTCCGGGAAGTTGAATTCCTCGCGCGAGGCTTGCGTTATTGCAACTCGGCCGTAGTCGCAGGCAAACACTCTTTGGAAATTATCAAATTCTATAGGCGAATCCAAACCCGGATCGATTCTCATCCCGTTGAACTACCCTTTCGATCGCGCAACTCCTCAAGCTTCTCCCCGATGTTAATCTCGTCCGTTAATCCCGTCGATGTTAATCTCGTTAACTTCGACGCGATCACCTACACTGCCCGCACACCCTAATCACGATAGAATCAGCGCGTTTTCTTCGAGTTCATGGAAGATGTCATCGCACCCCTATTATATCCCGACCACGAATAAAATTAACATGAAATTCTAACCCTCATCAACTGTTCATTTTAGTACTAATTTTATCTACCGTGGCGGAAATACGGTATTGTATTGTATGGTATTGTACTTTTGTTGGGTTCCGGGTCCCCCACCTGAAATGGCATTAACTATGGCCGAGGAACGATAACATCTCTCTAGGACAATACTCATCTAAATTCGCGTGCGCGCGCGGCGCACAGGTCACACGCAGAGTACACCGCGGACCTCACAATCTGCACGCTTACGTCCTGACACTCTCTACGCTTGCATGTACTATCGAACGCACAGGGCGAACCACCCAAATCTAACTTTCGTTAGCACAACACACCGACATCACACATCCATCACTCTCGAGAAATAGCAGACAAATAAGAAAATCTCGTGCCTTTGCTAACAAACCTAAACTTATAAGATATTTTGTGGACTTTTTAAGATATTGTCACTTTGTTTCCTTCGGTTCACTTGTGTTATAAACCGGCGGGTCAGTGAAAAAGTATACCTTGGATCCTATTTCAAAAAGCGAAAACCGCGAATTAAAATTAAAAAAGGATGACTTAACTTTTTGTACACATGCACGATTTTCGTCGTTTTTTAGACCTAAAAAGAGGTTCTAAAGTAACTTTTTTTGAACCGATTGTATCAAACAATGCTATTTTTGCCCGCTTCTCCAAAATTTCGTATAATCAAAAAAAATTTTATGTGCCCGCTACTCGAAAATTCTGTAAAATCGAAAAAAATTCAACTTAATCCACTATAAATTTGTGAATACATGTTTTTTATCACTTTTGTATTGAAAAATTAAATTATCATGCTATTTTTATTTGAAAATCAATTTAACCTTGCTTTTTAGGCTTAAAAATATGGTGTGCACCTAGGTCTTAGTGGGACTTTTGACCTCGTGTATTTACAGTACTCGTCTTCAGTTCGCAAAACGCACTCGCCTTCGGCTCGTGCTAATTCACCTGCGACTCGTGCTGCAAACTCCACACTCTGTCTAAAAAGGCCCACTTTTCGCCCTAAGTACACAATATACTATTATTTCTGAGGAGCACGTTCTCCATCTCTCTCTCGCTCTCTCTCTCTCGCGCTCTCTCTCTCTCTCTCACTCTCTCTCTTTCGCTCTCTAGCTGGATGAAAGCAGGCGGCTGATCCTTGCCGGCGAGCGCAAGCGAGCGCCGTAACGAGACTTAACGAAAGGAAATGCCGTGAAGTATGTAGCAGCAACGCTGCGTACATAGACGGGCTTGGTTAACGGGGGCATCGAGGAATGCGACGCGAGGAGGGCACCGCTGCTAAGCGTGCTCCTCATCACAAAGGTCTCATTTTGTTCTATTTGTAATTTCAAGAAAGTCCCGCTATGAAAATTAAAAAATTATCAATACCTGCAAAGCTACGTTTATGATAATTTCTAAGCTTATGACGAATAATTTTTTCATTATTTTACGGAATTTGTTTAAACAATCTGATGTAACTTTGCAGTTATTGATAATTTTTTAATTTTTATTGCGGTACCTTGCCTTGGAATTATAAATCAAACAAAATAAGACCTTCCAAATTAAAGTCGCATAAAAAATGAATAAAATTCCAGTGTTTTTTTTTTTTTTTTTTTTTTTTTTTTTTTTTTTTTTTTTTTTTTTTTTTTTTTTTTTTTTTTTTTTTTTTTTTTTTTTTTTTTTTAATTTTTTTTTAAATTTTTACGCAAATTTTGCGTTCGTACCACTTACGTCATGTGCATTTACCTGACTGACCCAAATGATAGATACTACCCATAAAGTACACTTACCAGAAGTTTATCTCAGATGATTGAGGATTCGGAGATACAAGACCTTGAATTATGTAAAAATTGAATCGTATTTTCCACCAAAAATTTCAGTTTTGGCGAATGAACCTTCCTCTAATACTTATAAAGAAGCAAACAGACATTATTACTTGCTTGAATATCGTATTACATGATAAAATGTATAAAAATATCTCATGAAAGTCCTTAATTAATTTATATTACTTTATTTGATGACGTAATAGCCCTTAAATTGCTTATTTGGTGATAAAACCTTGCATTTATTATAAATAAGCATTTGAATATTATAATCAGTTAAGTTATGGTTTTATATGGTAAAATATATTATAATTTTCCACACAAATACTATTATTAAATTTACATTACCTGGTTTAAAGTCATTTCTTTCCCAATATTTCTCATTTAAGAACGTTCTTCTCCTCGAAATAGCAGTTTTAGTGTTTGTATTTTTAAATAATGTTTTATTAATTTCTAATAAGTGTAAGTATAAGTAATAAATATATGATCATCAAAACTTGTCTTAAACAAATTGATATTGCGCCGAACTGGTAACTTATATCATAAATTTTCCCATTGTTACTCCCGCTAAAATTTCATAATGAACAAATAAGCTTTATTTCGTGAAGATTGGATAAAAAATTTAAAAAATTGAAGACCTTATTGAAGTTTTTGTCTTTAGTTGTAACAATACCATAGTGAATATTTCCTGAATTTGACTGAAAAAAATTTTCTTGTGTTCTTTCTAGTATATATTCGTTACTTATACTTACACTTATTATCAAATTAATAAAACATTATTTAAAAATACAAACACTAAAACTGCTGCGTCGACACGGAGAGCATCCTTAAGGAGGTTCAGAAGTTTTGATTGACATCAATTTGAAGAATTTTTTTCAATGATTTTTTTCGCATTCCGTGATACAAGTAACGACATACATTAAAAGTAAAAGTGTTATAATGACAAAAAAATTTTTACCACAAGAAAAATAAAAAAATTATCTAAACCTGCAAAGTTACAATCAATTGTTTATAAGTATGTGAAAATCTCTCATAGACAATTGATTGTAACTTTGCCGGTTTAAATAATTTTGTTGTCCTCTGGCCGCAAAATGAATTTTAGCGGCCTGTATAGAGGCCGCAAAATACTCAATGTAAATCAATGTAATACGATTAGTATTTTGCGACTCCCATATGGGACGCGAAAATTCATTTTACGGCCTTCGGACAAAAAATAGTATATATGTACTACCATGGACCCATATGGTATCATTCTCGCTCGTGCGCCATTAGCGGCCTCGCCACGCTCGGCCCCAAAGCTCGCACTCGTCGAGAATGATACATTTTGTGTCCTTGGTGCATAATGTAATATTCTAATTTTTTCTGTAAATTGAACAAGGACCCCTGAAATTGAGCAGGGACCCCTGCAATTGAGCAAGGACCAAAATGATCGTTCTGAAATCTAAATTGCATAAAAAGTCAAAATGATTCTCATATTCTGTTGAATTTTCTTCTAGGTGAAGGTAACTAGATTTAATAATAATTAAATATGGTTGAAAATTTTTTTTGTCCTCTGGCTGCAAAATGAATTTTTACAGCCTGCATAGAGGCTCGTATACTCATGCGACTTTGGGGCCTCGCTCCAAACGGCCCCAAAGCTCACACTCGCCGAGAATGATACATTTTGCGTCCTTGGTGCATAATGTACTTTTCTTAGCATCATAACATCTCTACCTTCAATGTATATCATGGTATATGTAAAAATCATTGTGAAAAATTATTCAAGTTCATGTCAATCAAAATTCCCAAACCTCCTTAAAGTAAAAAATAAGCCATTGTCGCTGTTCATGTATTTATATTCAAATGAGTCCTCTTTATCCATAGATCCCTGGGAAATAGTTGTGGTAAATTTTTTTTAAGAGTGATTCTATGTAAATAACGCGGGTATACGTATCTAATATAAGCATGATTAAAGTCCTTGGACGTTCTATTGGTGTTGCAGTTTGCCTCTTGCTCCTTGCATCATCTTTGAAAACGTCTTCTTGGATCTGCATTTCCGGTCTTCTCTTTTCCTCTTCTCTTTTTTTCTCCTTTTCACATGATCACTACACTTTACCCTAAACACCACGACCTGGAGAAAGAATTAGAGAGAAACAAGTTGATGATACAAAAGAAGATAGACCACACTATTGCTGTCTGCTCCGTGTGTTTTGATAGTACATGGCTCGTTGAGCCGAATAATCGGTCACACGGCAATACACCAGTTTCAGCAATATCAAATAAATATAAAAATCAACTCTTATGAAGTCTGTATAAGGTGGAAAAATGTTAATGTAAAATTGTTTTAAATAAGAGTTAAATTAAATACAACAATCAACATTTGAAAAAATTATTTGCATATAAAGTAATTTGAAAAATTTTCTTTAAAACTTAAACTCTTATCTTTTTAGCATTATATGATTTTTTAAATTGAATTATAGTAATTTAATTATTATTATTAATTTAATTGACAAACTGCACTATCAACAGGACGTCCAAGGACTTAAATTAGGCTTATATTAGATACGTGTACCCTCGTTATTTATATAACATAATTCTTAAACAAATTTGGTACTTTTGTGTTTGTTTTATTGTTGCTCTGTTGCAGGTTGTCTTCAGAAGACAACCTATTATAGTACAACACGGCAAATCAACATTTTTTGGATTTTAGATATTAGAGTATTTTCACAACTATTTCCCAGTGATCTATGGATAAAGAGGATTCATTGGAATATAAATAAATGAATAGAAATACACGAACAGCGACAATGGGTTATATTGTAATTTAAATGAGAAATATTGGGAAAGAAGGCATTGTATGACTTAAAACTAAATGTAAATTTAATAATAGTATTTTTGTGAAAATTCATATAAAACCATAACTTTAAACTAAAGCCAAATAAGTAATTGAAGGGCCATTACGTCATCAAATAAAGTAATATAAATTAATTAAGGATACTTTCATGAGATATTTTTATACATTTTATCATGTAATACGATATTCAAGCAAGTAATCATGTCTGTATGCTTCTTTATAGGTATTAGAGGAAGGTTCATTCTCGAAAACTGAAATTTTAGTGGAAAATACGATTCCATTTTTACATAATTCAAGGTCTTGTATCTCAGAATTCTCAAAGCGTTAGGGTCTAACACAGGCTTTCATTGTTAGATAAAAGAAGAAAGATCCTGCAACCTGGTGAGAATTCATGATCCAGATCTGAAATACACTCTTAGTTAGTACTTATTCATTCCACACTTCGTACGACCGAAGAATATCGTATATAACACGTTATGACTTTTATTGGCTTCATTGCCCGAAGCTCGTGGCCGGCATAGCTGACTAATCGTTCGTAGCGATCGGTGCTTGTGAGAAAAAGTTGACTTTAGTTATAAGTTGTACATATTCAGATGCTGCAAATATATTTTTCTATGATATGCGTGAAATTTAATTTTACATTTGACTTTCCTCTTTATGTTTCATATGATGATATTTAATCTCATAGTCTGAAGTACTCACTAAACTTCTTTGTCATAGGTCAATGGTTAGATTCCATATCGTATCTGGAAAAGAGTATAGCTGCCGCAGAAGAGAGGTTTGGTTCTGATAGTATCGAACTTGCCAACGAGCTTAATAAAATTACAGACATATGTATTCAATATTTAGGTGAGGAGACAAATACAAACAGTAAACAATACAAGTAAGATATATTGCCTGTTATATAGATGATATACGTTTATTGCTTTTCTTGAACTATGAAACTATAATATTTAAATATTTCAGGAATACATTAAAGAAAACTCGACGCTTTCTAAATCGAGCTGAAGAGATATTGAATTTGAATTATGGACCTTGGAATGATGCATTTCGAGAAATAGCAGACAAACAAGAAAATCTCGTGCCTTTGTTAAGAAACCTTAACTTATAAGATATTTTGTCGACTTTTTAAGATTTTGTCACTTTGTTTCCCTAGATTCACTTATTTTATGAATCGTCGGGACAGTGAAAAAAGTATACCTTGGATCCTATTTAAAAAAGCGAAAACCGTGAATTAAAATTAAAAAAGGATGAATTGCTCCCATTATTTATATTTTTCATTCATTATTTTTTAAGATATTAATTTCGTTTAAGGACGTTCAGCACTTTTAAATTTTTTTCGTGGGAGAAGCTGCATGATTGGCGTACATAACCTTTGTTGCCGATTATTTAAATGAAAAAATAGTTTAGACATAAAATGAACTATACGTGAAGATATCCAAACATCTACTGTGTTAAACTAAAACAATAGTTTACGATACAAGTGTGAAAGTGTTGATTCGCGAAGCGAAGCGAGGGTGACAATCACACGTGTGTAGAATCATCTTTCGCACGTGTATCAAACAATATTTTTTAACACTCCGTGCGCATACCCGATTTCGCACACGCTCTAATAAAAAAGCATGCCCTAAATTAAGCTTCACATACGTCGTGTCAAAAAACGAGTGAGAAAGTGATTTTATCCTCTTGTGGCCTTCTCACCCTCGCTTTGCTCGGGCGCAAACGTCCACACGAGGATACAATCACTTTTTCGCACTTGTATCGAAAATAACTATTTTCACACTCCATGCGCAACACACGTCGTATGAAAAAATTGTATTCGATACGCGAGTGAGGAAGTGATTTTATTCTCGTGTGGCCTTTTCACCCTCGCTTCGCTCGAGCGCAAACGTCCACCACGAGGATAAAATCACTTTTTCGCACTTCTATCGAAAATAACTATTTTCACACTCCGTGCGCCAAGCTCAACTTCACACACGCTTGCATAAAAGGCATGCGCCAAATCAAGCTTTGTACACGTCGTATACAAAAATACGATTCGATATACGGTTCGATACGCGAGCGAGCAGAAGATTTTAACCTTGTGTGACCTTTTTTTTAAAATCACTTTGACGCACTAGTATTAGTGCGTTTTTAAAAATTTGCAAAGCGATTTTAAAAATTTGCAAAATGCGTAAATTTACACTTAATACATACTGAATCAAAAACCTTTTTACAGCATAGCACAACAAATTTGCGTTATTGAACCCACCGCTTGCTGATTGATTGCCGCACACGTATATCGGCAAATCCATGATACTTTCAACTAATTCTGAGACTTTTTTTTAGGTACTTTATACCTGTTATTAGTATGGCCTGCGAAATACATAAACCAGACTGGGTACAAAACCTTACATTTTTACGTAGAAAACCAGCCCTGTAATCTATATTAGTATGCCATGCAGACCGCAGCCTATGGATGTACAAAACTGTCTAAAAAGGTCCACTTTTCAAGAGTGACAAAAAGTGGACTTCTTTAGAAATTTTTGTTCATCCCCAGGCTGCGGCTTGCGTAGTACACTAGAATGGTTCACAGGACTGATATTTATTCAACAATTAAAGCTTTTACATCAAGTCTCATTTATGTGCATCGCAGGCCATGCTGATAGCAGCCATAAATTACCTTAAAAAAAAGTCACACAATAGTTAAAAGTATTATAGATTTGTCCACATATTTGATAAATAAAAGCTAGGCAGTGCATTTTCTTGCTTGTCCCAATCAAGCCGCTTCAGACTTTTTTATTATTTCAACTTATTTACTAATTATAAATAAGTAAATGTAATAATCGAGTTTTACTATATGAAAGTAAATAAATTTAAACTATGTTATGGCGTATTTGTTTTTATTATCATAGCATTTCAGATTTGTTACTTCATAATTATCACATTGAAAATGACTCAAAAATACTTTTATCAATATTTTATCAGAATAGGCTCCAATATTTATGGTTTGGTAACTGTTTATTAATTTTGTATCTTTAATTAAGAAAAACTAGCTTGCATGCTGAAAAGCTGAATAACAATTGTAACAAGAAGGTGCGTCGACGAAACCACCGTGCCAACTAAGCCGCTTCTACCATATTACTAATATGTAAAAATAATGTTCTGAAAGTATATTAAAGTATATCACCCATAATAATAATAATAGTGAAAAGAACACCCTTTCTTGACGGTTGTAAAGGCATACAAAATGATGACCTCGTGATACTTTTATCTCTCCCCTCCCCCTCCCCACCTGACCACCTACAAAACTGATTTTATAACGAACAATTTTTTTCAGCAAAATGATTGCTTTGGAAAAATCCGAATTAGTTTTAGCACATTCTACATAAAAAATAACTTAAAATAAGAAAAAAAAATTGAAATCCTCCTATCATTGCATATTGCAATTTAGGTGTGAAATTTTGAAAAAAATTAGGTGTTTGTGAACTTAATGTGCCTGAATTTTTTCAGATTTTTTACCACAAAAAACCACCTTTTTGTAGTTTTTTTACCTGTTTTTTACCTGTTACATTGTATTTTACTCATAGCTTCCACCAAATGAATTTTTGGCTCTTATCTTCTCAACTTATATTATAACTACATACATGTATATTTCAATATCTACACACACACACACACACACACACACACACACACACACAGACACACACACTCACAGACACGCACACACCCATGTCGAGTTGCTAGCCTGGCATCAGGCGCCTCCCCAGGTGGTGATAGGGGAAGGCTCGTCGGATATGACGGGGAAATAAAATACCCGGGGCGGACCAAAACTAGCTAGGGGAAGGCACCCCGAATAATAAACCAAGTATGGAAAAAGTGCTTGAAAATATAGTAAGCCAGAAGCACGGTGTGGCCAATCAGGCTGGTGCAGAAGGGGATAATCGCTTGGCCCCTACTGCATCTCAGAAGACGACCGACGACAAAAAAGAAGAAGAAGAAGGCAACCACAGAAGCCCAGAACAAGAAGGTTCCGGTGAAACGGGCAGCGGAGGCCCCAGAGACCCCGATCCAACTAGTTTGCGGAACAAGATAGAGCGAATGGAAGAGGCATCTAGTCCAAGTATTAGATGACAGAAAGAAAAGGACGGTGAATGAAAGTACACGTACACTTGCGCACAAAGTGAAAAGTGCCTTTACCAGCATCAAAAGGGAGCTACAGGGAAGGAGGACCAACAGCAAATCCGCACCGGTAAATCACAGAGTCCAGCACCTCAACAGCATCCAGAAAGAGTTATCTCAGCCACCAGGAGGGACAGTCTGGAGGAGCCCCATACAAAACACGCCAAAGAGGAAAGAGCGCTCCCCATTTCGACAGATGAAGCGCAAGCCACAAAGAAAGCGGCCCTAGGAGGAAAAGCTGCACCTGTAATGGCACAGCTCCCCGAAGAGGAACAGACACAGAAGC
>JAPYZO010010874.1:0-11561 GCA_030522905.1 Torymus flavipes
CGGGGTAGAAATGGGTCTGTGGTAAGTTGACCGACAATAAATCTTAGAATAAAATACAAGAATTAACGATATTATATATATTATCTATATTAAAAAAAAACAATGGAACTCGAAAACTTTATTGCTGTTTTTTCAGATTCATTAAAATATACTGTTTATTCATACTTTTACATAAAAAATAAACTGTTTATTAATTAAAATTGCAGATGAGATATCATATAGATCTCATATGTCTGAAATTCGCATAACGATCTCATATGCGAATATATATGAGATCTGATATGAGATCGTTCTTAGTTTCAATTACGATCACATACCTATGAGATCTCCTATATTTTCACGTGCGTTGAAACGTATAATTGTTGCATACTTTCTTATGCGTTTCTTATTATCGAAAAACGTATGGGAATGTTTGTATAGTGAAATGTGTATAACCAAATAAAGCCAATATTGTATTTCCCATTATGTTTCTCTTTGTCCCGCTGTCTTTTTCTCTCACTCTCCTGTAGTAAGTACAATCTGGCAACGACGAAATGATAGATTTGAAGCACGGAAGGCGCGTATTATATTTCTTCTTTCCTTGCACTCGACTCTCTTCCTTGGGGCGTGCTTGTGGCGGTTTTCCGAGCAGCGTTGGCTCTGTGAGAGGTGATGGGTCTATTTATAGCGATACCAATTTCATTTCATGAACGAGACGATTATTCCTTCAGCAGTAATTGTTTTTCTACGGGACCCGGAACGCTTTAGCGCCTGCATTTTCCCCTTATCTGTACACAATTCCCTTTATCTCGATAACTCGAGCGGGAGAGATCTGTATAGTTTTTCCTTTAATTTGGTATATTATATAGCTCTCGGTTATGACAGTAGGCGATCATATATATATATATTAATTGCAATTCTCGAACGTGACAGCGGAAGAGTAAAAATGGAAAATTGCGTTCGTTTCTCAGCTGGGTCTAGCTATATCTATTTGCGCGTGGTATCGTAGTAAGTCGTGCGCGACGACTGCAGCCAGCCGCGAATAAGATATTATATATATATATCTGAATAATTGGTGCGATGTTAATAATAAAAATGCAAATGATTTAGTCGCAGTGTGTATATTTGCTTGTATTATATATACATGTATCTATTTGTTGGTGGGTGGGGAGTGGGGATTGGGTGGGGGCTTGAGGAGGCACTTTTTGTAGTGGGTGCGCATGTTGCTGCTCTGGGAGAAGCTGAGGGCGCAGTTGGGGCAGGAGTAAGGCTTGGTGCCGGTGTGGTAGTTGAGGTGGGTCTTGAGGTGGTGCTTCTTGGTGAAGGCCTTGGAGCAGAGGGTGCACTGGTAGGGCTTGAGGCCCGAGTGGAGGCGCGTGTGGAGGGTCATGTTGGATCTGTCGGCGAAGGCCTTGTGGCAGACCTGGCACTGGTAGGGCCGCTCGCCCGAGTGGGTGCGCAGGTGCTGCTTGAGGAGCATCTTGCGCGAGAAGGCCTTGCCGCACTGCTCGCACCGATGGGGCTTGAGGCCCGTGTGGATGCGCACGTGCATGTTGTAGGCGACGCGCTGGTTGAAGCTCTTGCCGCACTCGGCGCAGCCGTACTCCTTGCGGTTGCGGTGGATCTTCATGTGGCTGCTCAGGTAGCCCCGGTCGTTGAAGTACTTGCCGCACTCGGGGCAGCTGGCCGCGAACTCGCGCGTCCCCTCGTGCACCGAGCGGTGGTACTTGTAGTTGCGCAGCTGGGAGAACTGCTTGCCGCAGTCCGAGCAGCGGAAGGGCTTCTCGCCCGAGTGCGTCCGAAGGTGGACCTGAAAGCACACGAGCGTCACTCCTGCCCTCCTCTGACCCGGCTGACCCACCCACCTTCAACGAGGCCCTCGTCACGAACGTCTTGGCGCACTGCTCACACCGGTGGCCCCCCGCCGTCGTCTCCTCGTTGTTGTTGTTGTTGTTGTCGTCGCTCAGCTTGGCCGACTCGCAGAGCCGACTCACCGGGTGCGAGATCTCGGCTCGCGGCTGCTCCGCTGGCTGCTCCGCTGGCTGCTCCGCTGCAGGCTGCTCCGCTGCAGGCTGCTCCTGCACGGAACAAAACAGTCTGGATAAATTTCAGGCAGAAAGGGAAAAGATCCATTTACGAAAAAGGGCCCGACGCAGCTCTGAGAGCGTAGCCGAGACTTGTTTTACGGCCGTAGGTGCGTCGACGCCGTGTGTGGGCTATACGCACGAGGATTTCGAATCTCGAGATTATTCGTTAATTAAATTCCTACGCGACGGATTTCACGCGATTGCCGTCTACGATAATTTATGATTCGCCTCAACGCCGAACATTATAGCAACTCCCGTTACCGTTAGTCTTTATAGCTCTATTCTTTTCGCTTCTATATCAAATCTTCGAATTGCTGTCGCGTTATATTATTCTTCCTCTTCTTTTGAATTTTCTCATGAGATTAGACAACATCTTTAACAGTACTATACCATTTTTAACACGGCCCATTAATCTTTCGCCTCAAACTTAATAATTACATGCATATATCTTTCTTTGCTTTAACGGTCTTTAAGAAAATACTCACTTGCTGTATTTTGGCTATTCGTGTAGGCTTTTTTCTAACGATGAGTTATTTTAAGTGCGCAAATATCTCATATTGTGACTCGAGTTTTAACTGTTTAAGTATATGAATAAAAACGAAGAGTGATTCTTAAAAGTCAGATAAAAAAATAAATGTCATTTGGTTGCGTGGTAGTATCGCCATCGAATAAAAACAAGACTTGCTTGTGAAATCAATATAAAACCGGTAGTAAAAATTTGGACTCAATCGGCCAGTATTTATGAGGAAGAGCCATTGAGCAATATGAATAAATCATGCAATCATTGTATCATTGATAAATAAATAAAACAGCAGTAAGTCGTCTTTCGTCGATTTCAGAAATTGTTAATCGATAATAGAATAGAATACACCATATCATTTTAATAGAACTTTTTAAACTTATTAAAAAGCGGTGGGAGAGAGAGAGAGCTTGACTATAAAAAGGCGCGTGTTATATGCGAGTTTTGTCCAGGCTATAGCTATCGCTGGATTCGCGAGCCGGCAAGGCGTCGAATGTGTGTTATTTACGCAACTACATGAGGAGGTGCACGTCCAAAAGGATAAGAAAAAAGAAGGCCAGAAGGGGAAACAATTTTTCATTTCTCTTTTAACCCGCAGCCGCCAAGTGTTTCGAGATAATCGAGCATGGCCGGGCAGACGTGTCTCCTCTCGCAAGACAACGTTTTTTTTCCTCCACAGCGACAATACTTCATTCAAAGTCTTCCCTTGCATATGTATAAGCAACTAGCTGAGCAGCTTTGTTTTGACCATCCTAACGCATTCAGTGTAGTATCGATTAACATTAGTTAAAGCAAAGTATAGCTAACTGTTGGAGAGAGAAGAGGGGAGAGAGGAGAGAGAGGAAGCAAGAAAGGATAAATAATTGTCCAACTAGGCCAAGTCGACTGCAGTCAACTGACTGAACATCCGACCCTGAGCTCGAGATCGAGTTTGAGTACAGCGATTTTCCCTTGCCGGCCAAAAGGCTGCATGCAGCACACCTGTTGGCTCTCAAGCACTCTATAGATATGAGATAACACATCCAATCAAAGCTCCTTTCGCCATGAGGGTATATCTTTTAATTTTTCGCTCAATTTTCATCGGATCCTTTTTATAATCAGTTCAACTTGAACAGAAAAAAGTCATTATACACTTATTTAATTAGTGAGATGTAAGCCTTATCCGTGTATATAAAAAAGTTTTCTAAACAATATATTGTGGCCATAGTTCGGGCATATAGCGTTGGCAACATATACGGAGCCAAATATCGGCCATAATAGTAGCATGTAAAGTTATGGCCTGCAATATTTGGCTACGGCGCTGTGGCCGCATATAATATATGACACGCGCATAAATATAGATATGATTTTTTTTTTTACGAGGGTGTATTATGACATGCCATGACCATATAGTCATGGCTTTATTTGAGTGAAAAAAGATATAAACGAGAGTGAGCTTTTCTTCAAATATTTATGCTGATATATACTAAGTGAGCTATTTGAACGGGCATTATATACGATATATATATTATCAAGGCTTTTGTCTTGCATCGCGGCTTCATGAGAAATCTTACGAAACTCAGATATTTGTTTCAACAGACAGATTTGAAGTGAATATAAGCTGAGGAAACAGGTTTGAAATGCAATATGTAACCTGTTATTGAATATGTCGAAAATTCTTAACAGTTGTGAAGTGAGTATGTGTATTGTAAAAAAATGCTCGAATATTGGGTTAACTATACGCGTATATATAAAAGAGGAACAAGGCAGCATCCCGAGAGCATATATAAAAATGTGCGGAGAAATGTCGAGAATAGCCGCGAGTAAAGCTAGAGTCCAAGTGGAGATCAAACAGTCTTGATGGGATATATGGCGCGTCTTTTCGCCTTGCCTCGTCCGACAGTCGACTGAAGTAGAAGAGGAATGTTCGAGGGAGGAAGAAGCTGTACAGCTACTTGTACTGTACGGTGATCCTTTAGCTGAAGCCTTCAGCCGCTCTGTACAAACACGCCTCGAGTGGACGACGGTTTTCTCTTTTCCCTCTATATGTATAGTCGCGAGCGGGCCTAAAACGCGCTAAAATCTTAAACGAGCTATTCTACAGCGGCGAGATTGATTAATAGTTAATGGCCAGTCAGTCGGCAGTGGATTGAGAAAAATTCAAATGCGATCCGCCGGAAGTCTGAATGGAGAGACATGTTTACAACTTTGCGGAATTAGATGGGAGACGCTCGTAGTTGGGCTCGAAAGCCGGCTAAAGCGATAAAAATGTTAATGTGTCGTTGAAGAAATGTGTTTACTCAAGGTGTCTATGAGAGCCAGCAATTAATCGCGCGGAGAGGCTCGTAGATTTTTGAGAGCGATCTTCCGTAGAGAGAGAGAGAGAGAGAGAGAGAGAGAGAGAGAGAGAGAGAGTGGCATTTTTATGGGCGCTATTCGACAATGAGCGTGACGGGCCGGCCCGCGGGCCATCGTCCAACGAGCGCCTCTCGACTTACGGATGCTCGGGCTGGCGGCTGTCTCTTGGGCGAGTGGTGGGGCCGGGCGATCTGACTCCATGGCGAGGCTTGGACCTGGTTGGCCACCGGCCTGCGGCTCGGACCAGCGCAATTGCTGGGGCAGTTGCTGGCACAGTAGCTGGTGCAGCAGGTGTTGCGGCAGGCGGCCGCCTCGTACTCGCAGCAGTAGTCGGGCCAGGGGCGAGGCCGTCCGGGGAGCCGGATGCGCAACGCCTCGGCGGCGCGCAGGAAGGCATCGAGCCTGGGCCGCGGCACCGTCGCGCTGCCCGTGTACACCAGGCCCAGCAGGGCGGCCAGCTCCGGGCCCTCGATCTCCGCGAGGATCACCGTGATCGGCTCGCACTCGCCCGAGCTGGCGCTGTGGCTCAGCAGCACTTCCTGCAACAGACATAAACGACCAATATATAATCATAGACATCATACACATTCGGCTAATTGATTGCCCGGCTGTCCAGATCGTTATTTACGATCGTACGTCCTCTATATATATCGAGGCGAGAAAAAAAAAACGTCGGACTAATGTCCTTTTTGACGTTCAATCGAGTGGGAGATAAATTGGAGTGTCAAAGGTGAGCCCTCGCCGGCTAATTTCGCTGGACCGGGGAGCTGCGCAGCTGCGCATATTGATTTGCCGCTACATTCGCCAGTTGATGAATTGGATAGCAAGATAGGCTTTGCGAAACACGACGTACCTACTCAGCTCCCCCTTTAGCGCGCGCTGCGCCGTAGCTCCGGGAGAGCGGCGAAGAAAGGCTGCAGTGAATTCTTGCGCAGCTATCAAGCCGCATATATGTGGATCGATGAGCTCGCAGGTGACCGCTGAGGCTGCAGCCTGATGCATCGCTCATTGTTTTCATAGCGGCGAAAGAGCCGAGAGTTCAGCTGCGTGCCAGTGCACCGTCGCCTCCCGCGAGCGCCAGATGAATCATGGAAATAGCTTGCGATTTATCATATGTAATATATATAGTTCGCTCGACAGCTTTCCTTCTGCTCTTGCACCGATAATTACAATAATCCGATTAATAATATCAAGCCTTTGTTTGCGTGCGTTTACACACAGCAGCTCTAGTGCAGAATTAGGAAAGGCAAGAAAAAAAAACACCTAGATAGGCATATCAGAGATGGTATCCAACCTTGAGTGCGACTCCTTTCGATCCAGCCTCGGCCCGTTCGAATTGCTAGCTGCTCTCGACTCTCACTTTGCACTGCATGCAGTCGCGAGGTAGACAATCGCGCGAGTCCTCCTCAATTTCCTCATTTTTAATTAAATAACAGAGCTGTTTATACTTATTGCGAATTTTCGCAGATATAGGTGAAAGGAAGGGAAGATAATTATGCTGGTTTGCAAATGAATGACGATACACGTGTCCGGCATTAAAGGTTGAATAATATATATGATCTTAGCAATTTACATAGAAATTAGCCGGATCCGAGTGTCTTATTTGTCCGATATATTTGTACATATATAAAGCTGTGTGAATTGAAGGTTAATTTATTTGATGACTCGCGACTCGTGTTAGCTTATATCTTTATGTATACGCACGTTACGCCACGGGCGAGGTTCGGCGCTATTTCGGCAGGCGGTCGCGGTCGTCGTTTGAAATCCGGCGTCGTTATAAAGCTGGCCGAATGATCGATCGGATTGTTCGTAGTCGGGGAGGTAATTGTTGGTAGCAGTGTACGCGTATCTGGTCGCACGTCGTAAATGTTTATTCTGGTCAGTTTGGATCGCTATAACGGCAGCTCCCAGCGGCTTGCCGAGCGATTAGCGCGAGTGCGCGCGAGCATTGCCCGGCTATTATTGCCCCTTTGCCGCGCGCGATTATACACGGGCAAGTTTTGCGAAACCCGGCGCTATGGCGCCGGCGCCGGCGATCCTATAATGTCAAGGCACGAGCACTCGGCAATTGTGACTTTTTCACTTTTTCTTGGGCTCGTGTTGTGCTCGCGAGGGCGGCACATGCAAATGAGCCGCATGCAATCTCTCTCGCAGCTCCGTCCACTCGACAATTCTTGACGCACGCATATTTTTCTTTCTCCGCTAAAAGTCCAGCGCGCCTCAGTTATTCACAACTCTCCGATTCTTTTTGCTCTCGGTTATTGCGGACTTTCCAAGCGCAGCTATCACTGCGCGGCTCCAATGCAAATATAATAATGTGGGAATAAGACCGGGAGCTATATATACCTATTCGCTTTCCGCTCGACACAACTGCGGCTTGCTTTTTCTGCCTTACCACAGCTGCGCGCTCATTAATTGATAACGCGATACACAGCATTTTTCCGCCCGCACTCTATTTCACAATGGGACGAATGTGTTATACGCTATATACAAGTGCGTTTTTTCGCCCAGATGCGTTTTCGCAACTGTGAAAAATGGCCGAATAAATGCCAGCCTCGCGGTACTTAGAGCGGAGCGCTGATAGACGAGGAAGAGGAATCGGGGAGAGGTGAGAAGCTGCACGCCTAGGCTCAGCGCATATAGCGTTGCGGCCAATAGTTGCGCGCGCGATGTAGCGGCTCAAAAATGCCGCAACACAGCTGCGGTAAGTTATTGCATTTCAGAGTGAGAGAAGGTTTTGAAAGATGAGCGAGCGGGAAACGGCTATTTAGAATAACCAATAGGAATAATCTCACTGTATACATATATTCCCTCTGTCTGCCTTATCTGTCTATGTGTTTTCGGCAAAATTAGTCGGCCTCTTTTGTTTCAGGCCGTATCGGTAACCACTTGTCGTTCAATTTCGAATTTTTCTATAAGTAAACGACATAACTGCCGTGCGAGTGATATATTGCTTTGCAAGTCCTTAGTTGAGAGCCAGGGAAGTAAAGAGTGGCGGATTCAGGGGACATGAGAGGGGGAGGGCCGATTAAGCCACATACCTGATCGAATTCTAAAAAAGAAAAAAAAAGTAAATTCTTATAATCCAGCCACCTACCCCACGGATAACGAGGTACAAATCTAAAACGTAAATGCTATACCCCAAACTCCTAAATCCACCTCCCCAACGCATGACGAGTTACAAATCTAAAACGTGAATTCTAAACCCCAGCAAGCCTCTAAACCTACCTACTCCATGGATAACGAGTTATAAATCGAAATTGTAAATGCTAAACTCACTTACCCAACGCGTAACGAGTTGCAAATCTAAAACGTACATTCTAATCCCCAAGCCCCTACGCCTATACCTACCCCACGGATAACGAGTTATAAATCTAAAACCTAAATTCTAAACCCCAAGTCCCACCCACCCACACGATAGATCTTTTTTTACTCTAAGAAGTATAAAAACTTGGCTAAGATTATCGAGGATAGATTAGTTTGCTTAGCTTTGATGAATTATACATAATGATATGGAAATTAATACCAACAGTGTCATCGATCGCTACGCAAAAATAAAACAACATTGATTTGAATTTGTTATACTCTAATATAAATTGTTTATGTAAGAATTCTATATGTATATCGATGGCTGAGAAGAAGATGAACATATCTCGGCGCGCGGGTGAAGAACAGCGTATCTAGGCGTGAGGATGAAGAACGACGTATCTCGGTGCGACGACAAAGCAAACTAATCTATCCTCAATCATCGTTGATCTTAGCCAAGTTTTTATCCATCTTAGAGTAGAAAAAGACCTTTCAGTGTGGGTAGATGGGTTTATAGGAGCTTGGGGTTTAGAATTTACGTTTTAGATTTGTAATTCGTTATGCGTGGGGTAGGTGCAAAAGTTTCATAAGGATAATTTTTCAAATTAAAATTTGAACTGGGAGGGGGGTGGTCGCCCCCCCCTGGATCCGCCCCTGTAATAAAGTAAAGTATACTGCATATTGCGATTGTCGAGTACGTGTATTGCAATTACACCCTGTTGCAGTATAACTATACATATAATATAGTCATGTGTGTGTGAGTAGAGATATTTATAATAATAATGCTTAAAAGTTATAGCAATACTTCTCTTGGGTTTCTTTAGCGCCGGGGCTCTCAATGGAAAAATATCAATGGTTTTTCTCTTTTAATCAATAAATGACCCGGCGAACAGCTGAGGAAGGATTGCTGAGGCCCGCGCAGCTATATAGCGTATGAGCGCCTAAGTATATGGTAGCGGTGACCGGTTTGCTAGCACACAGCTTTCTTTGACTAGATTACATTGCTGGCAGGACTCCCTTATGAACACATGTGCGTATTCCCCTCTCCGCCTCAACTCTACGGCCAGCCTCATAAATCCCCTGCGCCGGCATAAATCACGCATGCGATTTGCGCACTGGCTGGGCCACACGTGTTACTTTCAATCGGAGAAGCTCCCTTTCGATTCAGCTGGACTTTGCGATAGGTACACGCGATTTGTGATTCCTTGCAAATTAAACGGCTGCAGTTCCCCGAAATGAGAACGATTGTGAGATTATTCCTTCTGGGAGAACCAGGCAAACATTTTCAAAATACTCGACTGTAGTGCAGCTGCTAATATGGAACAGAGACTTTCCTGAACACGTGCAGCGATTTTTCAGCCGATGAGCACGCTCTGATGTACATATATATCTACTCGTGAATTCATTAACAGCCGCCAAGTAGAAAGCAGATATTCAAAACTTTACTTGGAAACTGGCAACATAGACAGTGCATAGTTGGATATGTATAGTAATATATATTGTCTTTTCCCCTTTGTGCTCTGCTAACTGCGCTACAGGCGCAGTTAAACGCCAGCAGATCTTCTCGACCGCCGTTACAACTATACACAGCGATTTTTCTATTCGAATCTCGTATATATTGCGAATCACTTATATTTGCAGTCAATGATAATTAAACTTATAGCTTATTTTTAAATTAAATGACAAAAGAGCATATTCAAACCGTTTAATTGATATGTAGAAAATTATCTGCTGGTATAATATACGAGTCATCCTTTAATCAGTCGATTATGCTCAAGATGTGACTTTGAATGTGCCAATTATGAAGGTAATAGGAGCGCAATAGCGAGAAAGTTGAGAATAATAATAAAGGAAAAAAGAAATAATGGACTTGGCCAAGTCTTGGTCCCGGGACCAAGTCAGCTCTAATGATTGCGATTGGTTGCTTTGAAATCCTATATAAATAAAAGAAAAATAAAATTCCCTCTCTCAGCCAAAACTCTTGTCTTTGCATGTCACGAGCTGAAATAGCGATAGCATTGTATGCGTAGCTGAGTATAGTCACACTGACCTGCAGGTAGGGACTAGCGGCGGACAGGACCAGCCGGTGCGCGAGGAACTTTTGACCGCCGGGACAGCAGAGGGCAACGTCCGCGAAGCTCTGCGACAGCATCGCCTCCCGCAGGAAGTCGCCGAGGTCGGCGCCGGGGGGCCGGGCCTGGAGCCTGACCAGCTGGAGCGGCTTCATGTCGCCGCGGTTCATCGGCGGCTCTCGACGTGCACACGTGCGCGCGCCCGGGCCGGGCAGTGCTCCGCTCACGCTTGCTCAGAGGCTGCTGCGCCGAGCTCGTCGCCGGGCCGACTGCCGAGTCCTCTCCTCGGCTCGCTCCTCGCGGGCGGGCTACCCCCTCTCGCACTCCGGGCCCCGAGCAGAGCGCCAGCTGACCAGCAGCAGCACCGGCGGCAGCCGATCGTCACCTGCGTGCGACTTACTCAGCAGCTTCTTCCAGCCCTTCTTCCAGTGAAAGCGAGCGCCGCGTCTGGCTGCCCCACCGCTGCTGCACGACCCATCCTTCCAGTTAAGCCCACCTCTTCTTCATTATATCTTACAGCCTCTCGATCGCAACATCCTTCTCTCATTGCGGCATGTGCCGTTTTACCCACATATTCGAACCACCGCTAGCCCATTCGCACCCACATGCCAACTACGACCAATTCACGCGCACTATTCTCATTTTTCAAATAGTAAAATGTTATTTGTCAAATAATATATATGCCTTGCTATCACTTCAATATAGGATATCAATTCTTGTCCCACCCGTCGTAATGCAAAGGGCTGATTCCACTTCCCAGGAAGCGTTTTCTTCGTTCAACTCTCTTTTCGTATAGCTTCGTAATGCTTATATTCACGTACATTTTTTTTAAACAAATGAAACTATCCCATAATACCTTATTTAATTTTCTGGTCTTCACCTATCAAAATCTTGATTTGACACAAAATTATATTAATTATTATCTTTCGAATGCTACCCATCCGATTCAAAAATTTAAATCCGATCATTAAAAAAATTCAAAAATAAATTTTTCGAAAATCAGAAATTTGACATACAATAAAAACAAATCAATGGATCATAAAAAATTATTTTCTTCCCGAATTCGAAATAGAAAAAAAATTAAACCAAAAAAAGAAATGAGACCCATTCGGTTAAAATCGACCGCGTGGATATCCTGAGTTAAGGGGGTTATTACCCTGCATTAAGGTAGTTCACTTTTTAATTGTTATGTCATAAATTATTAAAATATATTAATGTAACTACACACGAGTATAAAAGGCGAATACTTTCTTAACCGAA
>JAPYZO010010879.1:0-13314 GCA_030522905.1 Torymus flavipes
AAGTATTAAATTTTAAATATTGGAAGTAAAAATTAATTAAAGGAGTAATTCAATAAAGTTTGAGGAAGCTAAGTGCCAATGAATTGGCAGCGGTTTTTTATATGTCAAGAAATTTTGTTTTGTATATAGTATTACATCGATACGCTTGTTAAATTATTATGTATATTTTTAGACATAAATATTTATATTTGTAATAAAATTATACTTGCGTTTCGTATAATTTTGTGTTTGAAAGTGAAAATATTAAATTATTATAAAAGTCAAAAATAAATTTCTGAATATTTAATTTTTGTACAAGAATGTCTATATTTTTTAAACCCAGGGATTCCTAGTTAAATTGTAAAGTAACTCGAGGTAACTTGAGGGAAGCTCGGACGATAAACTCACACTCGTGCTAGAATCATTTTATCACACTAGTATCTAAAATTGCTATTTTTGGGGCTCATTTTATCACAAATTTAATATAATTTTGGAATATTACTTGTACATATAACTATGGCACAATGTGTGCTGTATTTTGACAGACAATTTGCACTTCTCGATAGCAAATGTAAGGGAGATTTTTTTTAAGATTTTTTTTTGTGTCAAAATCTAATAACTTGAGAACGGAATAAGGTAGCGAAATGAGCCCAACGGGATTTTGTAGATCGAAAGATGAAGAATTCAGGAACAGTCTCGTTACTTACAAAAATTATTTTGACCTTCAAAAAAACCTCCAAAAATGAAATATTAAAATTTTTTTCTTTTTTTGTCTGTAAACGATACATGATGGACTTTTTTCAAATATCTTAACACTGATTCTTATTGTTCTGCTTTCGAGACATCCATTTCCATTGTCAAAAAATTTTTTTCACCTCGAAGTTCATGAGAAAATCACGTTGAAAGTTTGCATTGTTTTTTGTAAATAAAATGACTTTGACTCCTGACAAATGGTTTATTTTTATGCCAGTTTGTACTTTTAGGATCCAACTAAAGCTCTTATGTAAAAAATTTAAAATTTTTTGACAATGAAAATGGATTTCTCGAAAGCAGAACAATAAGAATCAGTGTTAAGATATTTGAAAAAAGTCCATCATGTATCGTTTACAGACAAAAAAAGAAAAAATTTGAAAATTTCATTTTTTGGAGGTTTTTTTGAAGGTCAAAATAATTTTTGTAAGTAACGAGTCTATTTTTCCTGAATTCTTCATCTTTCGATCAACAAAATCCCGTTGGGCTTATTTCGCTACCTTATTCCGTTCTCAAGTTATTAGATTTTGACACCAAAAAAATTCCTTTTCCATACTGGGCGGCGAAACTCACAAGAGAAGACAAAATTAAAAGAAAAATACTTAATATTCAATAATATTTTCGAAATTCTATAAAGGCTATAAACCAGCTTTTCGTCCATAAGCACTGTCTGGTGAAATCATCAGATCAGAAAGAGCTCTTTCTTTGACGCCAAGATGTTAAGACGGAAGGAGTTTATTTAAGGTGATGTGCTTTACCAACATAATTTTAGAATGTCTATATCTTTTGCAAATAATAATAGAATAACTAAAAACAAAATTTCTGAATATAGGGTTTACGTGTACGGAGCGTGTGTGGATTGAAATTTTATTCATCTTGTTTGGCATATTATGGAACCAATGCCTTATAAATATTAGAGAAATTTGTTATACGCTCCTAGTTCGGTTACTTATGTAAAGAAATTAAACAAATACATTTTTATGAATTTTTATTTATCTACTTTTGATCAACGGATCGTTTTCAGAAACCGGCCCGAAGGTTTGAGTATACATATATAATATTGAAATAAACGCCTAAAATCTAAGTACCGTATAAACTTTTGCTTCCCCATAAAAAATAATTAAAAACCAATCAATACTCCAAGCCCCCAATAACCTACAAAAATCATTCTCCTCTAAAATCAAAACCTCACCGTTACAGCCCATCACAAATTTTCATCGCCACATTATGCATACACCATCGTCCATCCGTAAACTTTATATATACATATACTCTAGCGCGAATCCACGCTCTGCTCGACCGCAAAAAACAATACTCTCCAATATCCGCGCTTGCACGCCGCACAGCTACCGACGCATCCTAACGGCTCGTTTACATGCAAATTGCCCGAGCGCGCCGCGATTCTCTCACAATTTTCATCGCGCGCGCGCGAGCGCGAGTTATGAGTACAGTTAGGTGGTGCGCGCTCGCGCTAATGTCAGCTATTTCCCTGGCGTGTCTTTTTTTTCTTCGCGGAGGCACGCGCGCGCAGGTGACCCCGCGAGCGGCGTTAGCGAGCCGGTGCGGTTACCGAGGATGCGGTATGAGCGCTAATGGTGGAGAAGAAGGAGGAGGAGGAGAAAGATGTGTATAGAGAAGTGAAATGACGACGTTGGAGTGACGGGGGCGGAGGGAAGAGTGTTTGGCGTTGTTTGTCAACGGGGGGATCTTTCGTGAGATGGAAAACGTGAGATTGGGTATATGATAAAGCTATGATGTAGTTACAGTGTTGAAAGTCTTATGCGTTCATAAGCAGTTAAAAGTAAAATTTCTTACATATTTATCTTATAACATTATAATAACGTTTCTTTACGTTGTCATTTTAATGTAAATTAAAAGAAAATTATTTGTTTATAAAATATTCTTACGTTAAACGGGTTGTAACAACACGAAATTCCAAAAATTATCTTCTCGGAGAACATTAAAAGTGATTGAACGGATTTAGGGATTTAGGAACTGTCAAATTCGAGAAAGTCATGGGCAAAGGTTCAAAGAAAGCGCTTTCAAGTAAAAAGAGTTTAGTACTTAATACCTTTGCTTTTGAATACAATAAAGTAGAAGTTATTACATACGTCATGCAACATTCCACAACTGTTATTAATTGATTTTAAGCAAATATATATATTTTTAAGTTTTAGAAGAATCCCAAAAAATGTAAAGTTACTGTTTAAAACTGCTCAAATGCTTACACTATAGTTAATATATAAAGTATCTCTCAACAAAATAAATAATCTTTTATTAAACAGTCGAACACCGAACGAGCACAAGAACAAACGACGAGCTAATCCTTTTAAACGGCCATCCTCGTAGATACTCCTCGCAGCCTCTTTTCCATATACTTCCGAGAACCTATCATCGCACTTGCGGACCTCCTCACAACCCATCAGCACTCAACCTCTACGAGATCACCCTTAAAACCCACCAATTCCCACCTGGCAACCGGCCGCCGACCAACGGGAATACGTATATATACACATCCGATCGATAAAATCGCCGAGGCGCATGGAATATCGGCTCGCAATTCTCTTCAGCGAAGCTTCTCGGAGCGGCGGCGCATGCGATCGATGATCCACGATTCCCATGAGAGGCTCTCGACGGCGGGAAAATCAACGGAACGGTATATAACGCCCGCTCGAGCGCGGAAAGTATAAGTATAACGCGCCTGCGCATCGCCACGCGTGTGTATATACAATTGCGAGAGCTGACAGGTGCCCTACACGCGTCAGTGAGTGCTGAAGTATTTTATATCGATGGTCTGGACGAATAAAGCGATACCTTAAATTGCCACTGAAGAAGGCGCTACGTCGTTTTCCCGTTCAAGAAGGATACAAATACACACGCATATAGGTACATACACGCCAAACTGTTATTTCTGGGACTTTTTCTGGTATAAAAGCGCTATTTCTGGGACGTTCCAGAAATCCCGATCGTATAATAAGAGACTAAAGAAATAATCCCCTTAAGGGTGCTGATACTTCTAATTTCCACACACGAGATGAACTTCCTTTTTTCATTTTACAGAGGCCAATAAAGTAAATACACATACATACATTTTGCACGTTTAATAAAAAATTATTGATTGGCAGGTATGCAGGGCCATTATCTAAGTACTTTTCGAAACATGAATTTACGTGAATTCAATTGTAAATTGCTCGTAGATATTTTGCGGCTAAAATGCTTAAATATGAAATATGCGTAACGCGAATTTATAAAAATATTACATTTAATCCAAATTTAGATAAGATTCTTTTTTTATCGCTAATAATGCTTATCTTTATGGAAAAAAATTATTAACATGATCTCATTTTTGTTAAAAAAGTTAGAGCAACTAGAAGAAGAAAAAAAATTTAATCATCACAACGACTTATTGGTTTTTCACGAGATTTTTCAGTCATAACGGTCGCGGGTATAGGTTGTCATCGAATAAAACACTATATAGTAGCTTTTAAAATATATTATTTATTATTGAATTATAGCTTTGAATTATTCAATTTTTAATTTTCAATGTACTTATGAAACCACACACCATCATCGAAATGAAAAGTTCTGGAGATATATGTCCATACAAAAACTTAGCATAAGGTAAAATAGTCATTATTGGGACAATGTGCGCCCTATATCAGGACAGTAATAAATACTATATTAATAATCTAATACGTATGAACTTGAATAATGAAAGTGAGAATTCTTTACAATTCAATTACATGATTTATTTTGATTTAAAAGACTATGAATTAAAAAAAAACATAACAAACAATGCTCTTTGAAAACAGTGTACCTATAATAGAACCTTAATTGTCCCACTATTGGGAGTTTGTCCAACTTTATGATAAAGTTTCATTAACCCATAAGGTCAATATTGTCCTAGTATTCAGCTTCTTTCACACGAATAACACGAAACTCCACCTCACAACACGTGTATACTTCAGGCAACGCTGCTCAAACCCCTGCAGATCATTGAGCGTAGTTCAATAAGGGGGCGGGTCCAATTTTTCGGGATCGGCGCCATTCTCCAGCAGGTACTTGATGATATCCAAGTTCGCGACGATGGTGGCGATGAAGAGTGGTACGTTTCCCTGCTTGTCCGGGAGGTTGACGTTGGCACCGAGGCGCACGAGCAGATCCACCATCTCAAGACTGGACAGGGCGATGGCTAGGTGCAGTGGCGTGCCCACGGTGTTGATGTTGACGTCGACGCCGCGAGACACCAGCAACTCGATCGCCGCGCGATTGTTGAACTTGACAGCTAGGTGCAGGCAGCTCATACTGTTCGGGTATACGTAATTAAGGTTGAGAGCGGGATTCATAAGCGCTTGGAGAACACCTTCCATGTTGCCGTTGGCGATTGCCTGCCCGAGGTTGAAGTTGCAGCTGTCGTCGTAGTGGTTGTCGTTGCTGTCCATGGTTTAAGCAGTGGCTCGTTGAGAGAAACACTGGATGTCGATCGTTTTGTTTTAGGTGTTGACCTGTGGATTATTGTTTTGATCTGTAATGAGAATAAACGAAGCTGCTGTAGGATGACGTTACATCCTGGTTTTAGAGAAAAACACCGACTTGTGGTTTCCTAAAGAAATTTTTTGCTCTCTTTTTTTAGCCAAACATTGTAGATTACCAACAACAAATAGTACTATTACGCGAAATTAAAGGTTTATTTTAAATAAAAGAAACAAAAAGCCCTTTATTTTAGGTGGATGTTAAGTTTCGAATTTTACGGGATAGAAACATGAAATTGGAGGCAAGATTAGCAAACGTTCTAAATAGCTCATATAGAAAGAAAGAGGATAGGAACATAATGTTTACTTACTTTTGCCTTCGTTTAAGATCGCTGCTTACCCTTCAGTTAAAATGAATGCGAGTGAGATTATTGAATAAATAAAAAAGGTTGAACGAAAATTCGGTATGAACGAACGACAGCACACAATTCAAATTTTATCTTGTAGCGAGAAGCGGGTCGTGAGTACCGAAAATATAGAATTGCAGCGTAGAGAAAAGTTACGTTTGTTTGTTACGTTACACAGTTCCGAACCACCAGAGCTACAGTGAGATAAACACGTGAAAATTTCGGCACAGTGGTGCCAGTCAATCGCCGAAGCGAAGATTCGGTACTGTTTGGGTAAACAAACACATAATGGAATGAATTATAATTCAAATTTAATTCAAAACATTCTTATTATATTATAATAAAATACAATTTTACACTTACTACAAATACTTGAACTAAAACTTTTTTTTACAATAAATGTTAATTTTACAATATGACTCTCTCATTGTATTTTTATAAATACTCTAAAATATATTTTTTTTCAAGTCTTCGTTTAAATTTATTGTTTGAACTCTGTTCGTTTCGCAATCTTTACTCCTTTATTGAACTAAATTAATTAAATCAGAACTTAGTATTTTGTTTTACCGTCAATAGAGTATTGTAAAACGATTTTGACAATCGAATATTATAAAACAATCTCTTTTTCACGGACACTCAGTGTAGCCCGTACCGAACATCTGGAAAATATTATCCCCAGGACGCATTGTAGCCTATACAAACACGAAAGATACACTTTTTAAGAAAACCTTCTTAACTCTGCGACGAAATATTATTTTCCAATTTTAAAACTTGTAAAGCCAATATTTATTTAACTATTTTAATTTTTTAATTCCTAATAACGCAATACAGTCGCAATCATTTTTCTTTGTATTTTCATAAAATAGGTATTCATTTTTAATTTTTTTTTTATTTTAATTTTTAAATATTATACGATAAATATATTACGGTTTATATAAAACTTCAATGATCAATTAATATTTTTCTTGTAAAATCTTAGTAATTTTATTTTAAAATAACTTTATTTTTCCATCAATTGAAAATATTCACAGAAATGATTATTTATTTAAGTGGCCAATAAATATGAAGTTTATAAATTTTATAAGTGGAAATAATCTTAGACAATATTTTATATAATAATGTGTAAAAATTATCAAGAAAGCTTTCCAAAAAAGCGTGTAGAGTGAGAGAGACAGTCTAGAGAAGGGATGAGCGCCCTCTCTCTATACTAAAATCATAGGGCTTTCCCTGCTCATCGAAACTGTGGCGCTTGGATGGGAGATTGCCCCGCACTATTGAGCCCTCTTTCCCGCACTCTTCAGCTACCTAGCTCAACTCTGAAAGATAGATCTCGGTCGACGTATAATTTTAATAAAACTAAAATTTATTTCAAGTTCTCTTATATACAAAACTTCCTTTCCGGACAACAACACGTCGACCGGCCATCGCAGCTTTGTATAAAAAAAATCAACGACTTATAATTCTAATTAAAACAAAATTCACTATCGCAAGACTAATTGGCGGACTTTTCATATACACCACAATATTATATACAAACCATCTTATAATACTTCTGCAGCTACCGAGCGTAACATAAAATCAACTCCTCACATACACACTACCTCGCCGACATTACCACCACACGTACGCGTATACACTGCACAAAACTACAGACCTCCCTCAAACTCTTTTCGATATTCCATCAATCCATTGACCGCTTTCACTTTCCATCCTTCTTCTATATATAATATACCTGCGCCGCACGGTTCTTCGCTTTTCACGAAGGTGCACCGACCTACAACGAACCCCCTTTACAACGCGCGCGCGCGCACTTGGGCATGAGAAAAAAAACATCATACTACACGCTTCCTGATGAACTTATACTCTCCTAATTAAGCTCGATAATCACGCGATAACCGCGAGCGCGCGCGCGACGTACGCGTGTACGCGAGAGAGAGAGAGCGTTTATTTCGTCGATATACGCCGCTCGTAAAGCGCGTAATAAAGGGGGGAGGTGGTAAGCCGTGTATATGAGGCTTTGTCGGAGGATTTTTCCTTCTTTCTTTTCCGTAATCGCGTCGGTATTTATAACAGGGATTGCGGGGATTGCTTTGAGAAGCGCGCTTTCTTAAGATGATAATGGAATTATGTTTCGTAGTGTGTGTTCGATAAGTACATGCGAATTAATATCGCGTGTCTTTTGTGCCGCTTCGTGTATTTCACATACAATTCATTATTGAGTGGGCAAGCGCGAGTGGTATGTTGCGGGTGCAATGAACTGCTTTGAATATTTTTGGCGAGTCGTTCATACGGCTTGTTATATTATATACTATGAGAAAGAAGGCTTTAATTATAGTGAGAAAAATCGATAGGTGACTATTAATTATTGATGCCTGGCTACAAGGAAGCATTGTAATTGAATTTTCACATGAGTGATAATATGAACAATATAATACGGTTCGGGCGGTATACTTATAATTGATCAATTGTTCTCTCGATATTCTGATTTCTAGCACTATGATATAGGATAATTATTTTTTTATGAAAAATTCTATGTTGATAATTTAGCACTTATTTTATGATATATTTATGCAGTATTTCTTTAGAATATTAAAACAAAAAATAAAGTAATTGATAAATTGTGCAAATCTGAAATACATTAAAATCCTTAAATTAAGCATCATGATTCTACTCATAGTAACAAATTCTATACGAATATATATGTTGAAAATTAACATAGAAATATTCCAACTTTTACCGCATTACAATTCATAACAGTGTATAATTTTCCTCGCACAGCCCCACAATCACGAACCCCTATACATATATTCTGCTTACTTTTCATCCCATCATCTCTTCCATCTCATATACCTAAAGAAAAAATACAAAAGAAAATACAAAAAGCCACTCACGTGTGCTTGCGGGGCAGCGTGGCAATCGCCTCGTTGTACCTCTGCTCTTCATGATGATCGCCGCGCTTGGACGCAGACGCGGACCTCATGCGCCGGCGCGGCACCTCCGCGCACGCGCCCTGCGTGAAGCTGTAGGTCCGCCTCTTCTTTAGACACAGCATTTTGGGTTCTTCTATATGTATATATGCGTATATACGATGCACACACACGCACACTTATGCAACGCGCGCGCGGGTTAATCACTCGTAGAAGGCGAAGGGACCGGCATTCCCATATTCTACGCGCGTCTACACCGCGGCGGAGTTTTTCGGGAGAGTGGGGGAAAGAGACGTTTTCCGAGACGGTTGAGAGCTCAGCTGGTGATGATGGTAGTAGTCATCGCGGACCTCGGTGCGAGCGTGGCACCGACGTGGATGATGTATCTGTGGAGAATGTTAAATGATGGGGTTAGGGCTTTGGTTGTTTGTTGAAGAATAAAATTATATTAAAATATATAATATATATGCTTATTATACGTTATTGATGATATATTCTAGTTATTTTTCGATGATTAGGTTTACGAATGAAAAAGTTGATATAAAATATAGAAAATTCTTATAGGAATGCAATAAAAAGAATGAACAATTTCTACAACATAAGTAGCTGCATTCCATATTTTCTCTTCGAATAATTGTAAAATTTAATTTATATTAATTCTGTACACGTAGTTGTTTTGACAGTCAATGGTTAACCGATCTTTAACAACGTGCTAAACTTTATCATTGTACATTATACAGTACTTCCATATTAAATCAACAGAACTCTTAAAAACTACCTGAACCCACGGAAATAGCTTTTCTATAGTGCTGCTGAATAGAAAGCCCTACTGCTAACGATAAGCTTGATTTACGCTTGAAATTAAATAACATATTATAACCGAATAATTCCCTCATTCTTGCATTCAAAATGTAGATAATAAATTACCAAGTCAATATTTGTTTGACTTATATTCAACGCATATATTCATTGTAAACGCCGGGGCATTTGTAACTGTTTCTCTGTTTTCTCAATTCGTGGAATACAAAACATGGGTATACTCTACATAACCCGAGAGAAATACTATTTTACGACTTCGAGTGCATACCTAGCTTCATAAAACTGAGAATAAACGCGAACGTTAGCCCTGACAGTTACAGTTCGATTCTCGAGCCTCCGATTATAAAATGACATAACGTTTTCCCCGCAAGAAGCACACATTCTTGTCTGAACTTTATGCATTTTCCATCGCGACCTCGATTTTACTCGAGATGTGAGATACATTTATCTATTGGATATATCATGCATTATTGCAGAATGTGTGTGTGTGTGCTACAAATTCAGTGCACAGGTGGCTGGTTGTATAGGAATAACGCGGATGTATAAAGTAGAAATCATTGAACGAAATTTAAAGGCGCTATATTTGTAAAACCGGTTGCCGTCCAGGATGTGTCGCAGTAGTATCAAAACACAATAGTTGTTTGTAAAACGGTCCATCGATCCGGATAATATCCCGGTTGACATTCACATCATAACAATAATATATACAGTAAAGAAATGTAAAGTATATACGATTTCTTTATTTTCTCTCAAAATAAACTGTACACTCGCGTTCTTTTTAACAGTAATATATAAATATAATTAAAATTTCTTGGTCGTGGAAGTGTTTTCTTTCACAATATATACGCTATGCCACTGCAATTACATGAACTAATTTTTTATTTATTCAATTAAGTTGTCAGTCTTACTTATTTATTTTATTTTATTTCACTATTTTATGAAGGAAATCCTATAGCTTGTACTTTTACGAAAAAAGAATTCACGAAAGCAATGAATTTTACCTAGAGATAACGTATATTGCTCCGATTTCCTTCTCTCAAAAATCTCAACCTTCACGACTGCACTTGTCCAACATCCATCAAATAATTCCGTAACCAAAAATCACCCACACGTCGTCCACTACAACACCGTCTTCACTTCTCCGTCAATCCTCAACACACTATCTCAAGAAACCAAAAAAAACTTCCTCAAATCCGTCTTTCCCACCGCGTATACACACACGCGCACACGTATAACACACGACTAGCTGCCGGCGTGAATAAACGAAGCGGCGCGCGCGCGTGCGCCTCGCGCCGATGCCATAACTGTACTGAACTTGAGAAACAGAGAGAAAGAGTGTGTTGTGTATGTGTGCGCACCTTCTCTCTGTCTCTCTATACACCTGTGCGCGCTGCAGCAGCAGCAGCGGCGGCGGCGCTGCAGCGGCGAGAGAGCGCAGGGAAAGAGATAAGGACGCGATCTCTCGCGCGCTTCCTCGTTGCGGGAGAGATGTTTAGCGGATCGCGCAGAGAGAGTAAGTAATGGGTGTAGAGCGAGGGGGTTTACCGTTTTTTCCGAGTGCGCGGAACGAGAGGAGGAAGAAGAAGAGAGAGGTTGGCCTGCGATGCTGTGCGCGAATTTCGGAGGATTAGGTGGTCTAGATTTTGTGGAGGAGAGGATGAAGTGGATTCTAGAAGAATAAAGTGTTTCTGTACAGGAGTAATGTTTAATAAGCTTTTTTTGTCAAAAATGTTTCGGTTTAATACTTTGTTCTTACTGTTATGCATTCAAAAATATCAATTCAGTTTATTAATCGAAATTCCTATCGAAATATTGTATACATTATCATAAAATTAGAAATATTTTACACGTTGGAAGGAGATCATGTAAACATTTTATTTACGAAGTATCAGAAATTACAACTACAAATAGCAATCAGGTAATAAATACACCTATAGAGTTTGATTATTATTCAAGGCTCCGATAAGCAACGCTAACCTTGCTCAAGCGCATAAATAAAAAAAAATAATAAAAAAATCAAATCAGAATCTGTATTTTCAAACCATCTGCAGAGACCATTAAATCTTATTAATATCCCCCAACTTATCGTCTATTCTCGGCTAATTATTCACGCCGCTCTTGTATATCCTTGACGAAAAGCCAATCTTCGTTGATTTTGTTTGCTTGTTGCGCCAATATCGCTTTTCCTCACGTGCGCGCACGCTTTAGGCCCCGTAAAACAGTCTTAAAATACCGATATAAATCAGCGCAGATTCAATTTGAGATTTAACGATTTTTGAGGGACGACCGCGCGCGAACCCCTGGAACTCGGCGTTATCGCGCGTATGTTAATTAGGTTTCGTTTATCGTTCGAAAAGTTGCACGGCCGCGGACGAAAAATTTCGCCACACAGTGTGCGGAACAATAAGTATAGAAATTAATCGGTTAAATCTTTGCGCGCGGCCGGCGATTTTAATGTTTATTCGGCGGGACTAGACCTTGTGTATATCGGTAATCGAATTTTCTTTATGTCGGGTATCATTAAAAATGTTTACGATAGATGTAAGGTCAACGCACATTATTTTTATATACAGCTGAGAATCACAACTCATATAAATTTCTTTTATTTTTGCGAATTAATGACAGGTATTTTTTTTTCAAATCAAATCCTCGCCTGTCTGCTAACAGTATCTTTTGATTACGAGAAAAAATAAAAGCAAAAAAAAGGTGCAGCAGCAGCAGCAGTCACTCACGTAACTATAACGAATTCGAAAAAATTCCTTGCGTGGTCTTAAAAGTGTCAGCGGCGCGGGGCTCTCTGAGATTAACGCCTAGAATGAAATCATTTCGTTTCTTTTTTTCTCCTTCGTCCGTCATCTGTAGATAAGCTTAATGTCACTGGTACAGTTACTCTATTACTTAGTGCTCGCCGTCTATCAGTCAAATATCAGGCTTCTTCAACATTATAATAAATATCATCCTCTTAATGCTATATAATTAAATATCCCTATAAAATCGATCCCATCTTTCCTCCATACATATATTTAATTAAAATAAACTCGCAATTATAAACGTCGATCCATAAACTCATCGCGATTTTCCGTTATCGAGGTTATATCGACTGAAATAAAGTTGACAACAGCAAAAATGCCAATTAATGTATTTAATTAAAATTAATCATGATCCTCATGATAAGTACTCATCCAAGTTTATAATAGGAAAACGATATACCTTGATCCTGACCACAACAACAAACACCTTTGCATCATCATCATCCAAAATTCATTATCACACCAAATGATATTCATTTTACGATCGTTACCCACTAATTTCACTTCAACGAAACCCAGAGCTCATATATACATTTTTACCGTCGCATGTATATACCCTACACTGCACATTGAATAATTCAATCGACATCATAATCGCCGGCTATTAAAAAACGTTAAACTATTTCATAACACTGCGTGCGCGTATACCGAACAATCAGATAAACTCGGCTGCATCCACTCATTACAGAGCATATACGAAACCCTTTCATACAACAGACACATCAAACCCTACTCTATACACGCGCGCGTTTCTTTTTTCCTCGCGCGCCGCCACTAAACCGGAAACCTCACCGGTCGACGATCCTTCCTATAACATAGCCCCGAAGCGCATCTGAATTATACCTATACGATATACGCGCGCGTGTAATTTTTGTTTCGGGAAAGACGTCGGCTTGATGACGATTTCGGTCCTCGTTTTTTTTCTTCAGGTGTTTTTGCGTTATATGGGGAGGGGTTGTTGAAGATAGAAGGTAATTATCGGAGCGAGAGATGCGGTTTGATGGTAATTGGCGAGCTGTCGGTCGCTCGCGCTATGATGCGTATATATATGAATAATTGACGCGCGAGCGCGCGATTTTCTAGCCGAGCATCGAGGTAATTTAGTCCGCGGTTCCGAGGATTTTTATCAAAGTGGTGACAGTCAATCTTG
>JAPYZO010010883.1:0-15389 GCA_030522905.1 Torymus flavipes
GTCGTGAAATGCAGTTTCTTTTCAAATTTTGCTACCGAATTGTTTGTGTTATATATGTTTACGTAAATTTGGGTGAGTTGGAATCAAATCAAAACACTGTCGCGGCCTTTCAGGCAACCACACGATCACTTTAGTATTTTCGGATCAAATCGATATTCGGCTAATACCATATATCGAACATACTGTCTAGCTTGAACTATTTTACTTAGCAGCAAAGTTAAATAAGGTTTGATTTAGATTATGAAGTCATCCTAATGAAATAAATCCAGAAAGCCATTCTTCATTCTGTTCTTGTTTTATCCTTATTATGAAAGTGATTACATATATTGGAGAAATATGAACTAATATAGACTGTTGGTTTACTATATGTGTGAAATATTACATAATTTAACATATTTAAGAAACATACAACTATTCAACAATGGCAAATAAAACAAAGTTGAAAAACTTTTTTTGAAAAATATTTTTTATTTTTATCAAAAATGGAAATACAATTGAAAATTAAAAATTGGTGTTCTCCTTTATCTCTTCTTGCAAGTACCAGTTATCTCGCAACATCAACCTACAACCAAACGGCATGAGACACCGTCGAGACAGAACCTCATTGCGGACACACGCCAAATGAAATCGGGGAAAAGCAGAATACAAGTGTAAATCCAGCGCCGCACGAGGGGCATAAAAAACGATCAGTAAAAGCTCGGCGGGTCACACGCGCTTAGAAAAACGACAGAGATAGCGAGCTAGACGGTGAGAAAAGGCGTTCTAACGTCTCGCGCTCTTACACTGGGGGCGCGAGAGACTATCCGAAGATATATAGAACGACTCCACCGCTGCCGGGAGTCTCTCGGCGTCGCGACGCTTTTAGACCGGAGCCCCGTCCGCTCTCTCCTTCTCTCTCTCTGCTCCGAGATTCCGCGACGCGCGCGGCATCACACACAGCACTGCACACGACGACGGCCGCGAGGCGCAGAGGCTCTAGCTCCCTTCTCTCTCTTTCTCAGCTACGGAAGCAACGCGCGCGACACATAAGGGGGAGAGAAAGGGAGAGAAGGCGGAAGAAGAACGAGAAAGAGAGAGAGAAGACACACGCAGTGCCGTCGCGCGGCGGCAGCGCGGCCAGCAGTGTTTTCGTCGTCCGTCCTACGGCCGCTCTCGCGCGTGCAGCCAGCCGCGCGTGTGTGTGCGCGCAAGTGTGTGTATAGATTACCATAACCGAGAGAGAGAGAGCAACTAGCAGCAGCGACAGGGACAGGACCATCAGCTAGCCCGTGCAGCGCGCGCGCAACAGTTATGACAAGCCGGCCGAACATCTAAACGAAAGCGAGAGTGAGAAAGAAGGAAGGTCGAAGGGATGACCCTAACAGGTAAGCTTGTGACAGCACTACCACGCTGGAGCGCATTATACTACTGCGAGCTTTTTCTTCTTCATCACTCCTGTCATCATCATCACCTTCACGCTATCTATTATATGTATAAGAAGCTCGAGTCTTCTCTCGCTCTCGCTCACGGTTGTTCAGGAACGAAGGCGCGAAAAAAAAAATCGAGATTTTATTTTTGGAAGTGTATGTCCGCCCGCCCCCGCGGCCGCAAGCACACTGTGTTTTGACTTTGCGCGCTCTCCGCAGCTAAGTGGGTTATGGTAATCGCGCGCATTCCGACTTTTGTGTGCACGCGCGCTTTCGCACCCCGGCGCGAGCGCGGTGCACACGTAAGTAGTGCGTGTATTTTTATTATTATGCGCGGCGATTAATCAACGGCAGAGTCTCGCGGTCAGACTCGCTCCTCGCTCGTGGTGCGAAAGAATTTTTCGAATATTTTTAGCGGCCAAGTGGGTAGTTTCGAAAGTTTGCCCGTGTGAATTCGTAAATGCGATTGTTTGAGAGAACACAGTGGACGTGTTGTATGTAGAGGGGAAATAGGTTTTTCTACGTGTATTCGAACGCAAATAATAAATCATCGCTCGCGCGCGTATATAGTGTGTGTGCCGAACAATAAACTTAGCAGCGCAGCGTGTGTATATATGCCTTGCGCGCGCTTGGACATAATTCAAGTTCCGACTGTGCAATCCATTAATCCCGTCTTGCTAAAATTATTATTATGAATTTTTACCCATCCCAACCGCCCGCGGTATACTAAAATTACACCAATGTCTGTGTGTCTGTTGACACTCGTCGTTACAAAATAACACGTCCATCTTCCACTTCAAACTTGCGCTCGACGAGAGCTTTCGTCAAAATAAAATATTTGCCAGTCGCGCGTGTTTATTGTGCGTTTTAACACCTGAAAAATTAGCGTCGACAGCCTTAATTATCCCGACGCGCGCGCGGTCTCGCGGTAATTATACTGTCATCGCGGTTGTCGGTGGACACGCGGAAGCTAGAGGGCGAACAATTAAAACTTTAGGTAAAAATCGTGTCGTCTCGCCGCCCAGTGTCATTGCCGTTATTTTGAGTATACGAGAGCAATGTCGCGTTGTAATTAAAAGTTCAAACCCTGTTGGAAGGTGAGATGCGAGAAATGTAACGTTCGTGAGAAGATGATCGATGGATCGAGAGAGAGAGAGAGTGCGTTAGGCGTAAAAGAGCAAGCGAAAGAGGGAGCGAAGTCGAAGATCGCCTCGAAAAACTGGCGGAAGGCACGCGAGTCTTGCCAAACGGATGGAAATAGGCCAGTCCTCGCTAATCGGGAGAAATAAGCCATCCGACGACCACTGCCACTAACACCACCGCTACTATACTGCGCGGGAGAGAGAAAGAAAAAGAGACGATCGTTTTCTAAGCGCCAAGAGAGAGAGAGAGAGAGAGAGCCGCGATTCTTTTTTTGACAATTGGAGCGCCAGGCTGCGATCGTGTGTGCCGCTTCTTTCTCTCTCTGCTGCGTGTCTTTCTCAGTTTGAATTTCGCGCGCTTCGAATATGTCACGACGATTTTGCGACCGAAAAATCAAGTAAAAGCTGTAGCCGCGATTATTATGATGAAAGGGAAATTTTCGCAGGATGGAGAAAAGATCGACATTTTTCCGTGCGCGGCGTGCGGCGGTTAAAGCTCGCGCGTTCGCGCGCGTTAACACGCGGTCATTTAAAGGGGATATTTTTAGAAAAGCCGGTTAGCCAGACGCACGCACACACGGGCTTATATACGCGCGCGTGAAGTCGGCCGACGACGCAACGTTTGTGTACCTCTTCTCCTCTCTTCTTATTTTTCCACCTAGCGCACACCCGCGCTTCTCGCTTGCGCGCTCTCTCTCTCTCTCGCGCCGGATGAAAATAATTGGATATTAATGGAAATCGCGGTTATATATCAATGCTCCGCTTGTTTGATTTGCTGTTATAGTAATAAGACTTGGGAATCTTGCCAATGAAGCCTAATGTTTTTTGTTACAAATTAAATTAGATAATCTAGTTTCGCTGCGCTGCGTGCGCGCTCTGGCTAATATTTGTACCTTTACGTAATTTTATTTATTGTTATCATTGTTATTAACGTGGTAGCGTTCTTTGCGATTTTCCGATTCGTTAAATTTTATGGATTGCACGTAATTGTGTTTATACGCGAGGATAAATAATTTGTTGGATAATGTTAATGGTATGCAAATTTCGTGTATCCAAAATTACGTAAGCGAGTTTTCAAAATTTTCGTAAGTAATTGAAATAATAGTATATTATGTACCTAGAGAGTAAAAGTAAATAATGTCCCAGATCGCATGTAAATTGTCACTCGTGCCGAAGGTGACGTTGATAAACATGCGATCTGGGGCATTCTTTGTTTGCTCCCGTGGTTTATATACGATTTTTTTGCCTAGCGAGGCCAAAAGTACAACTTTTACGATCGGGTGCCGGGAGCAAAAGTGGTACTTTCGGCCCGCTAGGCAAAAAGAAAATTTTCAGACACTAGGTTTAACTAAGAAATTGTTCAGTTTAATCCTTTAAATGTCGATTTTGTAATAAATACCTTAAAGTTTATATCAAAGCAATAGATATTTGATCGAAAATGTGTGACTTATAAAAGGGAGTATTTCACATGCAATTATACAGTTAAGTTAGACAAATATATAATATACTTATTTCTCTATTAATAATGTTCAAAGTTGCGAGTAAGAAAAAGTCTATATGAATAATAAAACTTAAACAAATACAAATAATAATTCGTGTTCTTATGTCAGGAAAAATTATGTTAATTAAAAAGTTTATTACTTAATTTACACTCTCAACATTATTAAGAATAAATGCACAAGTAGATCATTTTTCATTCAACATATGTAAACAATCCCGAATAATTTCATATGTATATTTGGTAACTTCAAGGTAAAACATGTTTTAAAAGCTCTGGGCGACAGAATATACTTAGATAAACAACAATTCGCGTACATATATATTAAAAATTCATGATATTTATGACCAGTTCACTGATACCAGCCTTTTTTCAGATCGCGCTTCCAGAGCGGAAGAGTCGCCATGGGAGGACAGCGAGGACATTGCCCTGGAGTCGCGCTGCCGCTCTGGCGAGGATCTTCTCGTTACGGTCAACTTGCGAGCTTCTGCCGATCCAGCCGATTACGAATTCGAACTGTAAGTTTTCTTTGGTAATGGCACTGACGCCGCGCACACACGACGTGGGAAAACAAACAGGCCTGATATGACGATGGAGAGGTTGAGATGTCGAGGAGACAAAAGCTCGGAGATAGACACTTTTGACAGAGTTTTGACAGGGTCGATGTTGTTTTAGTAAGGCAAAGTTGAAACTGGGGTTGATGGGGTAATATTAGTTTTCGTTTGTGAGGTAGATTACTTCATAATGGTAATGTGGTTTTGGTGTACGAGAAAAGTTTCGTTCACGGAGAAATATTGAGGTGTTGAGAATCCAATGTCTTGTGATAATTATTGTCGCTTTTATAGTTAGATTTGTCGTAAATAGCATTCGACAGTCATAACTTATCTATATCATGTTAAAGAGGAATTCTTGATCACAGAACAATAATTTAGCTATAAAGAAATTGTACATAGATAGGTGTGAGATTTTATATGGGCAGTCATTAATTTTTGTCAATGTAATTGAAATGGTTGATCATCTTAAATTGATGTAATTTGCTAAGATCTCAGGAGAAATGTGATACTCCAAAAAGAATAACTAGTTTATTCCATTACAAAGAAAAGAATAATATAAAAGTAATATAAAAATATAAATAAAAAAGGTAAACCGGTAAAGTATTTTTCATATCATTCAAACATCCTAGATGTTTTTATATGCGGAACATAAATTTGTTGTATAGATTTGTGATATGCGTTCTTTAAAGTGGTTGTGATTGATTTATTTACTGTTAGTGTAAAAGAAATTATTAAAGTAAACGTATATTAATTAAATAACAGTTTATACAATAATTCAATACAATAAAATAGTGTGGTATTAGAATCTATGAAGCTTTCATTCGAGTCAGAGTAAAGGAACATGCCCGCAATCAATAGAAATCTGGGGTATCTGTTAATTTTCCTATGACAATAACACTTAGGGCAGAGAATTTCGAGCCTTATATTTAAAGAAATTTAACCGATACCCAGATTGCCATTGATTTTGTGCGTGGTTCTTTATCGACGTATCTAGCAATAATAAAGGACACACGAATAATACATTAACTTTTTTGAAATTAAAAGTAATCTGAAATCAACGTAAAATAGTAGTTTTTTATACAAGTGCGAAAGGGGGTTGAATTTAGCACAATTAGTGCAAGGTTTCTACCCAAGCGAAGCATTCTTCCATCGGTACGAAATTCCTCGCACTCATACCTATTATATATCCGTTTCGACCTGCAACATGCTGCCGTAGAAATCAAGAAAGCTATAATTTTCATCTGTAAGGCAATATAGATCAGAAAAATTATATACATTTACTCTTATTATCAGAGCAAGTGCGATAATAATAAAATCATAATAATTTTACTTAATTACGATTACGTTAAGAAAGTATTGGCTATATAAAGTTGTAATAGGTATGTAAAAAGCCTAGGCAGATGCCTGATAGGTATTGCAACATATATTTCATTTGTAAGGAGAGGGTCTGCGGGAAACGGATTTAGCGGGCATTAGAGAGTCGATTTCTGCTACCTAAAACTGAAGCCCAGTACTGGCAATTATGTCCAATGGGCTCTTTGTCTTGAGATATGGACAATTTAATCCCAAATATCCTCTATTTCTTTAAAAAATAATGTCTCTTCTATTGAGTGTCACATTGCGAATATTTATGATAGGAAAACGAACAAAAAAGGTTATAAAAGTAGATAGTAAAAGCTAAAATTTAGGCTTGATTTGTTAAAAAATATTGATTTTTCAGGAATTTACAAGCAATCAAAGATAGCGTAAGAAAATGGTTAAAAATACGATCCATTTAATTGGTTAAAATGAAGGCAAATTTTTAACCATTTTCTTAAATTTTTAGTACTGGGCTTCATTTTTAGGTACCAGAAATCGACTCTCCAATGTCCGCTAAAATCCGTTTCCCGCAGGTTAGACCCTCTCCTTGTTAGACACATACAGTATAAGAATCTGGTTTAAACAATTTGCCAACACACGGTCGGTACAGTAGGTTGCACGATTTAGTCGCATATCAACTATTTTATCCAATGCATACTATTAGTGACAAGATAATATTATTTGTGGATTTTCAAATATTGGAAAAAATAATGAATTTTCTTATATTAAGGTATTAAATTAAACTATTGCTTAAAATCCATTTTATAAACATGCCCTATGCTTTTCATAATTCAATAAAGCTCAATGAAGAAAAATCAATCACCTTCGTAAGAACAAAGTCAATTGAATGTCTGCAATCTACATAAATTTGAGATTATTGGTTAAATATGTTTTGTTTTAAATTTTTTGTATTTTTTTTGTCTACTCTTCTGTTTTGGGACAAGGGTATTATTGTGGCCGGCTTACAGTTTTTGATGCTTCAGATGGTGCAGTATATTGTATAAGTTGTAGATAGAAATAATTAAATTGTAATAATACCCTTAACGAAATGACATATTGTATTAAAACAAGAAAAATATTTTATCACGTTTATCCTTATATTGATTGTGAAAACCTTAGCATTCATAATTAATGCTAAATATTATTACCATAAGTTTGCGTTAACCACGAAATATATACTAACATCTCGATATTAATAGTCACTACGTGAGCGCAAGGTTGTACATTTTGGTAAAATAGGCGAGAAAAGGTCAATGCCATGTACATGAATATATAACTAATTGGAGAGTTTAAGGGTTGCCACGGCAATCAGTTGCCAAATGAGATTTAAATGTTGTGCTAGAATTCTCGTTTAATTCTTTTAACTCTGCTATAAACTTTATACTTACCAAAAGCATAACTTTGTGATAAAAGATAATTATTACTATTTTTATCTTAAAAAAGAATTAAATAGCCTCCTATAGACCATTTTAATTCTCCCTTTCATCCCAGGACGACATATACACTGCGAACTCCCGCCAACATTCGTGTTGAAAGCAACATATCGCTGGGAAAAGCCACATTCCCACTTTTGGAAAAAGCCAGCGCGCGCTTGCGTACATATGTGCAGTGGCGGGTGATAAAAGTGTCCGCCAGTAAATCGTCCCGATTTCTGTGAGTCCGCGGCGCGAGTCGTCGTCGGCGGCGCGTCCGTGCCAAGGATCGGTGAGCGCGTGAGGTGTTATTTCAAGCCGGCGTCAACTTAATTTCGCGAGGTCGGAATTATTCTCGTCGTGTCATCTCGTGTAGTCGTAGTCTCGTCGTCTTCAATGCCAGGGACAGAGTCTCGCGCGTATACATATGTATTCACGCGTAGTTTTATCTTCCTCCTCGTTCCGATACTTTTTTTCCAGGTCCTGTGGTTAGAAAAATCGGTAGGAGCTTGGAATCGTTCCTTCTTTGTTCGGGGTGCAGCTTTATTATGTATATATTGCGGGGCGGGAATCGGAGCGGAGCCGAGGAGAGTTACGAGAATGCGCGCTGCTACTCGATTACGAAAGACGAGAGAGCCGTGCTGCTAAATTCGACGCGGGGAGCATGAAGCTTGCGCGTTATGTGTTATGCACGCCCGATCGCACGCGAGCGATTTTCGGAAGGAGAGGCGAGAATTGCGCGTTGCGCGGTGGTTGAAATTTTCGACGTGACGGTGATCAATAATAACTTGGAAAAACATGAAATTTGATGTAAGCGTATCTCGAGGCGATGTTTTTAAGGGGGTTGATAATAATAAAAAAAATATTAAGATACATTATTTATAGAGTTTGTATGCAGTATGTGTCGAGAGGTATTACGAAAAATTTAGAAAGTTATTTCAAATTTTTCGTTTGACAATGTATATTTTGAAGATGGTATATTTAGAATTTCAAAAATTCTGCCAGGCAGGAGGTTGTAAATTTAGATATTCATGTTTTTATTTTCATTTTTATTTTTTGTGCTAATCACCTGCCTTTCTGGAATCTTTTTCATTTTCGAAGTAGTTAATGGTAACAACTGATAATAATGTTATTATATAGATCGTTTCTTCATCAAAGACATTTATTACCATAATCTTATGCATGGTTCTATGGAATATATACAGCCTACAAGATGTACAAACACGTAAATAAAAACATGAACCGCGATTAAAAGGACGATACGAAATTATCAAATTAGGGCTGCACGATATGCGTTCTTTGGCTTCATGTCTGCTTTGTCTACACTACTACCACAAACAATACACTTAATTATTATAGAGGAAAAAGTACCAGAAACATGTCCCCTGTAGGGTAGGGCTGCACGATATAGCAAGATTAATCTTGATATTGTATTGTCTTGCCTTAATATTCAAGATAATAATCGATACAATATTTAGATACAGTTTTCGATAACAATATCAAGATTGTGGTATCAAGAAAGTAAAAAATCTTGTCTTGTCTTTTCTTGAAAATAACTAATCATTTTCTAATGACACAAAGGCATTTCTAATCACTCAATAACTTCGGTAGTTGTTGAGGACCATTTACTAACGCTCCTATATCTCCTCGGGCCAGCTTACTTAGGTACGTGAGGCCACAGGAAGGGGATGCGCCACCTAGTGATGGCGCGTGAACTACACTGGCCAGTGGCACATATATGGCGGGAAAAAACAAATTTCAAATTTCGACTCTAATTATACTTGTGCCGAAATTTTCTTCATTTTATATTAAACCTAATGTATTCGCATGTATTAAATTACGTTCAGTTACATTATTCTTAAAATTCAGTAAATTTGTAACCTAAAATCTAATCCATATTTTTGCACCGTGTTTATCACACGCACGCTCGTACGCTAACCTCACGGTGCAAAAAAGGACTACTTAGGGCACGGATAGGCGTGGCAGCGGACTTAGGTAAACGTGTTATAAAATATCGTACGATACATGTGACTTCAGTGGCCCACAGCACGACGTGATTTCACGCCGTGCAAAAAAGTGCTACTCTGACTCAGGTCACATGTACCGTAATGTATTAATATGGGGTTCTTTTATGTATATTATATATAGTATAGCCCATACGTCCTTAACAGTGAATCATTTAGAAAGGTCCGATATCCAAATACTCGAGGGGTACGAGGTCCTAGTAAAAAACGGAGATACGGAGATGTGCGGAAGTGAACGAATGATACGATCAAGAGTATTGACCGAAAAGAAAAAAAAAATCAAGAATTTACCAGAGCGAAACAATAATTACAGAAATATTGTATTGTCTTCTTCTCGTGTAGCCCTACATAAAATATCGATGTTTCTACATTCGATATACTTTTACAATCACAATAATGTATCAATGTGTCGAATCACAACTCTACAACCCCGCACCGTGTAAACATTATACATACAAACGAAATTCCCAACGCTTACAGCTATAATATCCCGCGATGCGTCCGAGTCGCTGGCAATAAAGCGTCTGCGGGCTGCACCTGGGCTGCAGGCGCTCTATATAAACGCGCGCCGCGGCGGCTGGCCGTACAATCATCGCCAATAAAATTTTTTTCAAGTTCAAAAGCCCGTGACGTCTGTGCAGCCCCCGCGGTTCTTGACCCATTTCCCGCCTCTATAGCCAGGGCGCGCGCACCGGGACCAAGCGGATTAGGCAGATAGAGAGAGAGAGTCTGGTTAGAATCTTGGAATGGTAGTTGATGGCCGGAGGATCAAGAAACTCTAAGGTAGAATTAAGGAGAACGAGGTGTGGTAGTGTTTAGTAGTGGTTTTATATATAGAATTGTTGTTGAACGTTCTGATGGATAGGGAACAGATTAACGATTATTCTTGAAATGATACATGACGTAAAGAAATTTTTTAGGGAATTTTTCGGCTTTGAATATTTTATGGACTACAAACCAGAAACATTGAGGAATCTTCGAAACAAAGTATTATACTGATGCTATATGTTTTACGTTTTCATTTTAGGTATAGGATTACGTAACGTCCATTTACTTTTTGTAAACTACATTTTTTTGGTACGAAAATAACGCTCAGAATGTCACTTCAAACGGATGGGTTCTATCGTTTAATATTCCGCATAAAAATAATTCAGCGTAACATTGACCTTGAATTATTTAATCAAGCACTTAATTAATCAAGCACAGTTTTAACTATGAAAGAAAATGATAAAGTCCAAAATTCAACTACAACAATAAAAATATTTGAAAATTCTTTTTTATTTTTATTGCACCACAAACATTTCACACCACTCAACAAGTGGTTCGGTTCACACTCATCAGCTCTCCTCCTCATAAACCTCACCGCGAATAACGAGCTATTACCGAAATCCAGGAACTTGGCAATCCGCGTTGCTCAGCTGTACGATCGACCGGCCACTCTCAATCGCCCCCCGAAAATTGACAATCGAGGGAAACGATAGCCAAGACAGAGACAGAGACAGAGAGCGAAGATGACTCGTCGTCTTCGTCTTCTCGCGCTCTCGCCGATGGAAATAGGCCGGGGCTGTTTGGTGGCGCGACGCGCAGCAGCGGCCGCCGCCGCTACCGAGCGTGCGAGCGAGCGTCTTCTTCGCCGGGCTTTATTGTGACGTTTCGCGCAGCGTCGCGACGACGACGACGACGCCTCGCGCGATCTCTGTTCGCGTGTTTTTGCTCGTCTCTCTGTTCCTCCCTCCCTCTCTCTCTCTCTTTGTCGCAATCGGGCGCGGCCTTCTTTTTTCGCGCTCCGCGCGCTCGCCGACTTTTGCGAGCGGCCGGCGACGAAAAGCGTCGGAAAAAGCGCGAGTGAGTAAGATTTTTCGCGCGGTCAAGTGTACACATACACACATACGGCCCCTGAGTGATCGTGCCTATACAGTGATTGGGTTCTTTGTGAATGCCGAGAAGAAGAGAAAGACGAAGTAAAAGAAGAAGAAGAGAAGAAGTTTAAAAGACTGGATGTGTGCGCGAAGTGTGGCATGGGAATCGTAAAATTGGGTCGTGTCTAAAAAAAGGCGGGAGAGAGAGAGAACACGTTGGCGAAATTATATTTATAAGCTCTCCGACAGGCGCCGACCGGTTTTTTTCTCCAAAGTTTCTGTAACTATGGATGTGAGATAGGTGACAAGTGCTTGTGATGTTGCCAGGGGTTACTGGAATCCGACGATTGGTCGATGACGAGTTTTTGTCCTGGTGATAATTGATAGAAGAGAGAGGGAGAGAGAGAAATCGATGGATCATGATGGTTCCGTGGTAGGCGAAAGATCATCGGTGACGAGTCATGGGAAGTGTCATGGGAAGTCAATGTTGCAAATGCGACAAAGAGAAGAAGCACATTACTTGGAGTTCGACTCAGCCCTCCACTCACCGGTAAAAATCGAGTTTCCCATGGGTGTGTTTTTGAGAGTGAATGAGAATTTTTCAAATTATTAAAATTCAATCTAACAAACTTTCGCAAGATATCGCGAGATAATATATACATGATTTAATGTTTGAAAGGGTAAAATTAGCATAGAAACAGGAAGTATATTGCAATAGATATCACAACTTTTATGCAAATCAATACAAAGTAGATGCAAAATAAGTTATTTTCACAACGACATAGTTTCAAGGGTTTGCCAGCCCAACTATAATAATAGAAAGCATTACAAGAGCACCGGGGCATATATTTTTTCGGTGTAATGACTTCTAATGATTGCATGATATAAAGCGAACGATTAGATACAATTAATCCGTTGTTAAACATGACATAAGTCTTTGGCAAATACCTAGCTGTTATAATTAGAGTACAAAAGGTATTTCGGTCATTTTTATCTTCATAAATGACGAGCCGTACTTTGGTTACTTTCCAATTGGAATTTTTGCGTTCGATTGGAAATAGCGCGTCGGTATGGTACTTTTATTGCAAAAAACAAGGTCACGGTTGTTGATTGAAACAAAGTAGTCGGCGTGAGCATTAGGTGCGGTGTATGTTATATAGGTCATGGCCATACATTGATTAGAAATAACTCTATTCAGAATATACTACCGAAATAAACTCATTTTTAAAACTTGTGAAATACAGAATTTATTTCACTCAATGAGATGCTCGATTTATTTCAAAAGCAACGCATGATATATTAGACAGAAAATGGATTACGCGCGTTTAAGTAAAATGGATCTTACGTACAAAAGAGATTAGCTTATGTCTTTCTGAGTAATATCGCCCCATCAGTACACGCAATTTTTCTTAATTTTTGAACGAATATAAACACGTATCATAATTAGGAAAAAGATTTTCTTCACCCCTAAATAGTTTTAATATTCAACATTTAATATTTACTCGATTACTAAAAATTCAATCCGCAAAAATCTTTATTCAAGCAGAGCAAAAATTCCAACAACGCCGCCTCAAATCTACGAAGAGAGATAGGAATCTCACATAAAATGTCTATTTAAATCCAAGACAAGTAACTCCACTTAGCATCTTCATAAATTATCCCCCCCCCCCTACTACTAGAACGCACGCGCCACAAACAAAAAGCCTAAAATTAGCAAAATCACTTTTTCAGCCTTATTCGAAAGCTCGCGAAAGCGCATCGCGCTCCAACGTAAACGCGCGCGCTTCTCTCTCTTCCACGTGAGCGCGGACGCATGATGCGCTCGCGTGCAAGATCTATACGCTGCGCCCGATGATCTAGAAATATCGCGCTCGCTCGCCCCTCGTGTAACTGACGTAAGTCCGCGGCTTTTATGACTCTAGGAGGCGTGACATAATTCGCCGAACGCCCGATGATCCCGAAAAGCTCGCGGCTGTCGATGGACTCGCTGTCGCTCATTTTATTGAGTGCTTGGGAAATCGGAGATGTTTTAGGTTTCTTTTTTATGTTGTGGCGCAGAATTTTGTCTCACTGTTGTTGGTTTCTCGAAATAGTGTAAAAGTTATATAGTATTTGCCTAGTTTTCATTGTTTATGAAAAATTTTATACGATTATTCCCTATAGAGGACTAGTTTTTTCTTTTAATTTACTTTTTCTAAATTATTTTCTAGTTAATTTTTATTTATCAGCTTGTTTATAACAGTAATTATAGATCGATGAAATCATATTAGAGAATTTCAATCGAAAACTGATTTCTATCGAACCTATAATATTGAACAGAAAGTCCTTTTGGTCGAAGAATAAATTGATGAGTAATCTTAAGCTTTCTTCTGTCATTGCAAATGATACCTTTATCTTGTGTTTATACATACAAAGAAGATTTATTCACGGTAGCTGTTCATTTGATCGACTTACCTCATAAGCATTGTCTTTTCGAATAGAAACGCATTGTTTTATCAATTAGAATACAAAAGTTTTCATTATTTTCGATATTATGATTAATTGCTTTAGTGAACTTAAACAGTTTTTTTATATTTCTTATTTTCCTCATGAATTTTTTTATAGAAAAATATCTTGCTTCGTTAAAAAAATGTCACGTATCAGTCACAGTAAAAATATTTTGAAGGTTTAAGAAAAACTGGTAGCTTCCTGTTTACTTTCTCAGCGTAGTTAGCATTCGTCACTATTACATTTTCGCAATACATCCGGTGCAAAAATAAATACTTTCTCACGCTCGTACTTCGTTTGCATACATTATATAATAAATATTCTATAGATTAAAAATATAAATAATTTAAACACACAGTTACAATATATTAAAACATTTATCAACATCACTATACATACATACTAAATATACACTGGTGATACGCTATACCTGTACCGAAAAATAGCATCAGCTCGATAAAAAGAAAAAAGCTCCCGAAGTATCATGGAAATTTAAAAAAAGTACCGGTCAAAGCTTTCTTTACTCGCGGTGGGCGTAAGAAATACGCCGACGATGTTTCTCTCTGTCGTCTCTTGCGTTCAAGGTTGGCTCTAGCCGGGGCAGCAGCTCTCGGAATTCGGGCGCGCGAGCCGACGAGAGCTTGCGCAATGCCGGGCGTGAATGCGAACCGCTTGAATGGGAGACCCGAACGAGCTTTGTCACCCACGGCGGGTCTGTGGTTTTGGAGATTAGTGTAGGGAGCGTCGTTTTTGTGATCGGATGTTTTTGGTTTTCAGAATTAAGTGTTTTTTTAAGGTTTTACCATTTGCTACATGTAAAATAGTTAATGGCAAATATTTAATTATTAAGTATATATTCAAATTCTACAGAAACCTGTATTCAGTTAATCATTATAAAAAATCTTTTTTTCAACAATTTTCAACTATCAAGGGACTTCATACGTAAACTCACTAGACAAGATACAACTTTAATCAACTATAAAACAAATAGAATGTCAATAATGTGATACGGCGAAAGAATAGATTTTTAAAATTTTTAGATATATTTATTTTTATTGCAATGTATATTATAAGATGTATGATACATTTTTATACATGCATTCCTTTTTTTGTGAAAAAACAATGCTAAATTGTATAAATAAACTCGATGTTGTTATGAATACAAAAGGTTTTTAATAATATATTACTTTATTAGAAAAAAATTTATACCATTAAAGTGTTAAGTGAAAAATTTTTTGCTAGTAAATTATTAATAGTATTACAAATGAAAAAGCCCATAAATGCGTACATAATTTATAGATTTGTCTATAGATATTACTTTTACTTTCTAAATCATAATTTTTTTATTTTTATTTTGATGATGATTAAAAATTTAATAACGGTATAGCAATATATTAATAAAATTTGAATCATTAATATACTTAAACAGATATAAACTTCATTTTACAGTTATTTAACATTTGACATACTCTGCTCACGAAAAGCAACTGTAAGTGTAGCTAAAAATGTACGCTATTCTAAGTATTCATCCCTATCTATATGTAACAAATAGTAGTTTCTCTAAATAAAGCCTTACCTATAAATATACAAAATGTAGCTCTAATATAATTTTGCATTCTTTTATACATTATTATGTTTTTATAAATTT
>JAPYZO010010886.1:2843-13853 GCA_030522905.1 Torymus flavipes
AGGCGGCGAGTACTACGAACTTGAACATGGTGGTTGAGTTGGGCTGACTGATGCTTGCTTTGACTGGAAGACTGGAGTCTGATGCTGTCGAGGTGGATGTACACGGCTTATATACTCGAAAACGCTCGACCCCTTCTCTTTTATTGTCCCCCTAGCCGTTACGTAACTTCGGACGACACGTCGTTATTTCAATAAGTTATTCATATGCAGAATGTATAATTTCACGAATTTCTCCGGATGGTCTTTTGTGAATGCGTCCCTAGCCGGCCCAGTTCGGCAGATGCGGTTTTAGCCTACTATTTTTGATCTCCTTAATGAGATGTGCATTCGAGGATGGTGGAAGTTTTGTGAATCGAAAGAGGTCTTCTAAAATGGTATTGGGATATTGTATAGTGGTGAATTATCATATTATAGTATACATAATTTTTAAATTTTTGGAAACCTACAGACAGTAGTCACGTTTTATATTATTTTTATTAATTTTTAATTTATTTTTATTGATTTATATTATATTTTTATTCTATTTTTATTTATTTTTCTCATTTTATTTTTACCAGCTATTATGAAATTTGCAAATCGAAATGTTTTGATAATAAAACGTTTAAAATTGTCTATTTATACAGTTACACGTGAGGACTGTGATGAATCAAAAGGTCTTTCAAAATGATTTTGGAGCATAATTGTAATACAGTAAATTGTACATAGTAGGTATAATGTACATAATTTTCGAAAATTTACGAAGAATTAAATGATTACTATTACTGACTATTCATCTGTTTTGAAATTTGGAATTTGTAGAGCAAAAAGTTCTTATAAAAAAGGAAATATATGTATAAAAACGTATTTTTATAAAGTTTACTTGTAATGATGAAATATAATACAACGCTGTACTTTTTACTCTTTCCACATACTCCTTGTAGACGTAGGGCTAAATTTTCTAATATTTCTTATATATGGACCTATTATGTGTTATGATACAGAAAAATAATCATAATGCATGCGGTATATATGCGTGTAAAATGTATGATTTTTTATTTTTATAAAAATTGAATTTAAATTAGACTGATTATAAACTTAGCGATTTTCATGAATGACGATGAAAAATATTTTTCTTTTCTATAAGAGAATGCGTTCACAATTAAATTTTTTTAAATTTATTTCTCTGATGTTCATTTAGTGTGCCTACTTGAAAAAATTTGCAATAAAAATCTGACGATTCGCACTTCTAGTAGGTATTTTGCTTTTTTCTTACTTATCGATTTCGCTAATTCACCGGGCCACCTTAATTAAAGTAATACTACATTACTAAATTATTTAGAATTTAATGTAATAAAAAGAAAAAAAAACAGAAATGGTACAGTAATAAAGTAGGGTGACAAAACTTCTACGATTGCATAACTTCCTAAAAATACTATAACATTAATTTTTTTCTTTTTCAAATGGATGATCTTGTTTTTAACCGAATAAATTACTTTGTCCAAGAATTTCGGAGTATTTTTAAATAAGCTAAGGAAAGTGAAAGGAAAAAGAGATGTTTCCTCCAATGAAGTAGCTTTTGCTCTTTTTAATAGCGTCAGATGATACATAATTTGCGGGTCGCTAATGACACGTTATCTGTGGCGTTCTGTAGTTTTTTTTAACTGAGGTGTATATGTTGACTTCAAATGCAATTTCCAGATATACAAGGTCAATGTTATTTCCGTTTTAAGAGATACGTACACACATCTGAATTTTACGTAGATATAGCATCCAATGTTAATTAACTTTTAGCCAGCCAGTAACATTGTGCATGTGTTTAGTAAACCAGGTAAACTTATTTCTATTCAGCATGTTATCAAATTCAAGACGTGACAAATAATTTTATAACCTGATTTTAAAAATAATATTTTTACAGTCGTATTACTGCAAAGCAAGTTCATATTGTTGCGTACCTATTGCGATGTTATCCTGAATCATAATAGGTGATCCGCAGTAATACGTTAGACAGATATGCAGAACACTTTACGGATATTTTGAAGCTCTTAGACAATTTCATTGACCACATGGCGCTCCTACTCACTGTCATCACAATGATCTCATATGCCAGATTGTCGTTTATATAATTATATAAGAATAATAAAAAATAAAAAATACTTTCTCACGAAGACTAGTTTTTACGTGTTACCCGACTTATGAAAACAATTATTTTTTCAAAATAAGTCTAGCTTTCTAAAATTTTTATTGCTTTTTCGTATGTATTTCGACTGAAAAAAGACTGTAATAGTGGTATTATCAACAGAAGCTAGACAAAACCTAATCCATTGTTCCTTCATTATTTAATTCTTGAAAAACTACAGTAATCAATCTATTAAACTTGTTTAAACTCGGTAAACATATTTTTGTTCCTTAAAAATATAAATGTTGTCACCATTTCTACTTCGATTTCGATTTTAATAGCTAATTAATATTAATTGAATGTTATACTTTATCTAGAATTTTTATCTTCAGTTTTTGTCAGTTCAGGATTCGTTATGTAAAAATCTCCGTTCGAACTCGTATGTTTTTTTGAGACTTCATTGAATTATTCAAGATTTCCGATATGAGTAAAAGAGGAAGAAATATGAACTAAGAGAGGGCGAATATTGATGCACATAGTACGCTTACTTATTATATATACGTGTACTCCACGCAAGTAGAATTTTAAGAAATGCTAATTGCTTCATCATATTTACTTCTATTTAAAAATAATTTAAAAAATGTAATTTAACTACGTAATCTTAGAATGACTTTAGTGTCTATGAAATTAAGACTTGATTACAAATATTTATTATATTTATTATAATCTGTTATACAGGTAGAAATGAATGATTATAATAAAATTAATTCATATTTTTAATTTTGTTTTTGTGCTGATTAATTTATGTTACTGCATACTGTACGTGTTATATAACTGTTTAAGTACGTTAGAATTGAGAACCATAATAGAAATTTCTGAGAATAAAAATGTAATTTTTCTATTTTTAAATACGTTGTTGATTATATATAATACTTTAATTAATCAACACAACATATATATTACTGTCAATTTTACATTAATTAGTTATGTGATATTAAAAAAACGTTGGATAGAAAAACCTTTAGGTAAATACAAAAAATTGAGTACTTTATAAATTCAGCAAGTTAGACAAGGTTTCATATATACAGTTTTATAGAAGCAACAGGTGATCCAAAAATGAATAGAATTTCAGTTGTGGTTATCTGATACTTTCAGTACATTAAATATTCAATTTATATTGAAACGAGCCATCTCTTGTTATCGTTGGGAGAGGGTATCATAAAATGCCCAAGATTTATACATTTTCAAAAGGTAGTCTAAATGTATGAATGGTTTGATTATTGTAAAAAAAATGTTCTATACATACGAGAATGCCATTTTCGTAGCATTATATTGAAAATTATAAATGCAAATTACCATCGCATATAATTTATTGTCTTAGAATGAAAATTCTCTAATTGAACGATGACCGTTTTAGTTATGTGCTATGGTTTGTGGAGGAGGGAGTCAGGAGTATTGAAAAATAAAAAGTAGAGAATTTGGTTTTAATAAATATCAACAATTTATTTGCTTTATTATGTGTATTCGGTAACTATGACTTGTTTTTATAGAATTTGTATAAATAAAATTTCGATTTCAGCGTGTGTGTTCCAAAAAGTGTATGAACTTCCAAGTTCGTGCATTATCTAGTAATACTGAAGAGAGCTAGCTGATTACCAACCGGCACCGTAGGCAACGGGGGCGGACTTGATGATGGAGGACGATCCATAGGCCACAGCGGGTGCTGAGTAGGCAGAGTAGGCCAGGGGAGCGGCGTGAGCTCCGTAGCTGTTGTAGGCCAGGGGGGCGGCGTGAGCGATGGGTGCGCTGTAGGCCAGGGGAGCGGCGTGGGCGACTCCGGCGCTGTAGGCCAGGGGAGCAGCGTGGGCGACTCCGGCGCTGTAGGCCAGAGGAGCAGCAGCGAGAGCTGGGGCAGCAGCGTACGAAGTGGCGACGGGAGCAGCGTGGTGAGTGATGCCAGTGCTGTAGGCGGAGATCGCTGGGGCAGCGGCGGTGTAGGTCGTGGCCAGAGGTGCGGCGTGGGCGATGCCAGCGCTGTAGGTAGAGTAGGCTGGGGCAGCGGCATAGGTGGAAACAGCTGGAGCACCAGCAAGGTATCCAGCGTTGGCGGCGGCCAAGCAGGCGGCGAGGACTACGAACTTGTACATGGTGCTGGTTGGGTTGCTGATTGCTCTCTTCGACTGGAAGAATGAATCTGATACCTTCGAGGTGACGGACGCCAGCTTATATACTCGAAATCTTCGAGCTCCTTCCCCTCTTTGTGGCATTGTGTCCGAGGTGTTGCATAATTAGGGTCTAGGAAGGCACACGAGGCAAGAGAAAGAGCAAGGTTGACGGTTTCTTGAACTCACGAAAAAAAAGAGCGCACAGCCACAAGTGGTGGTGGTATTGTACAAGCTTTCGCCAGTGCTCGATTCCAGGAGCCGATGGCGCGATTTTTTTTTTTGTGTGCGAATTTTGATTGCTATCGGGCTGTACAAGGATCACGGAGATGGAAGGGTACTGGCGAAGCATTTTATCGGATAAAGGATAACGGGCGTGTATTTTTTATTGGATTAGTATTACGTTGATTTGGCGAATTTAGTCGTGACATTAGAAAGTATTATGGAAATAATCTCAATAGAAAAAATATTTGGCGCTTTCTTAAATTTACATAAAAATTTTTCAAAACAATAGTTATTGAAGTTGAATATTAAATTTCTTATAGATATTTTACAACATAGTGCCATATATTTATAATGATTTCAAAATATACGGGTGAAAGAATATAAGTCTGTAGAATCCTTTCAATTGAATTTCTAATGGACTAAATTGAAAAGTCAAAAAGCTCTATGCACTAAGAGTGTAATATTCAAAACGTGTTCGTAAGATCTGGATTAATATTTCTCAATCTGTATTATGTCGTTGGATTAGGTTTTGAATTTTAATAATTTCGTGTCAAATTGTGTATACTTCAATGCATATTGACAGGTCCTTCTCAAGGTTAGACTAAACTTTTTAATAACGAATTTTTATTGCTTGAATCTAAGATTATATATGTATCAATATACATTTAAACTGTATTCGAATCTTTCGAGATGCTTCTAGATATATTTAAATATGTTGTAAAGAGATCAACTTTTAAAAATGAAATATTTATAGGGAATAATTTAAGGTAAATTTTTGCATTTTTAAGTAACGATGGAAGAATGTAATAATCGTATTATAAATAGAAACTACACAAAACCTAATCAATTGTTGCATTATTATTGCATTCTAAAAAAACTAAAGGAATCAATCCATTAAACCTGTTTGGTCTAGATACATTTCTGTTCTTTAAAAATATAAATGATGTCACTGTTTCCACTACAATTTCGATTTTAATAGCTAATTAATATTAGTCGAATGCTATACTTTATCTAGAATTTTTTATCATCAGTTTTTGTCACTTCAGGATCCGTTATGTAAAAATCTCCGTTCGAACTCGTATGTTTTTTGAGACTACATTGAATTATTCAAGATTTCCGATATGAGTAAAAGAGAAAGAAATATGAACTAAGAGAGGACGAATATTGATGCACATAGTACGCTTACTTATTATATATACGTCTATTCCACGCAAGTAGAATTTTAAGAATTGCTAATTGCTTCATTAAATTTACTTTCGTTTAAAAATAATTAAAAAAATATAAGTTTATGTAATCTATAGAATGATTTTAGTGTCGAAGAAATTAAGACTTCATAGAAATATTTATTATATTTATCATAATCTACTATACAGGTAGAAATGAATGATTTAAGACAAATTAATTAACATTTTTAATTTCGTTTTTATACTGATTAATTTGCTTCACTGCATACTCTACGTGTTATATCACTTTTTAAGTACGTCAGAATTCCGAACCATAATAGAAATTTTTCTATTCTTTAAATACGTTTTTAATTATGTATAATACTTTAATTATCGAACGCAACATACATTACATATTACTATCGAATTTCATTCATTAAAGAACATTGGATGGAAAATCCTTTAGATAAATAATTTAGTAGTTTCCAAGTTCAGCAAGTTAGGTAAGGTTCTATATACAGTTTTATATAAGCAACAGGTGATCCAAAAATTAAAAGAATTTCAGTAGTGGTTATCTGATACTTTCAGTATGTAAAATATATTCAACTTATATTAAAACGAGTCATCTCTTTTTATCGTAGGGTAAAGGCATCATAAAAGGCATACATTTTCTTAAGGAGGGTCTTTCGCTGAGGAGCGTATTTAATGGGTGCTTCCTTGGGCCCCCGATATTTTTAACCCACAATATTAATATTATTGCTTGCAGAATAATCTAAAGTCTAAATTGAAGATGAACTAATAAATTTTATAAGTAAAAAATGTATAGAATTTGCTTACACAATGAATTCAGAAATTCTATGAAATTTACAAAGCTGTATGTCACGCATTTTGTATAAATTTTCGTGATTAATATGAAATAACCTGGTGATACCTTCGTTGACCCATATATTTTTTCATTGATTCTTATTCCTGGTGGTTTCTAGAATTTATATATACTTTTTTACTGACTAAAATAGCTGGAAGTATAAAAATTATTCAAAAATACAAAATAAAATCACGCTATCCCATAAGGTTATGTATAGCATGTAACCTCAAAACTCGATTTTTATTAACGTCGTACTCACTCTTTTCTTCGTCAAGCTACATTCAAATTTCGCACAAAGATTAGGATAATCGTTATTTATTACACATTTCAATTTGATTTAAAAATTTTGGTTTTGATTTTGCGAAAAAAAAATGTACAAATATGCCATTTTTGTAGCATTATATTGAAAATAATAAATGCAAATTACCATTGCATATTTTCTCTAACTAAACGATGCCCGTTATAGTTATTTGATATTTTTTGTGGAGTAGGGAGTTAGGAGTGTTCAAAAATACAAAGTAGATAATTTGGTTTTAATAAATATCAACAATTTATTTGCTTTATTATGTACATTCGGCAACTATGACTTGTATTTATAAAATACGTATAAATAAAATTTCGATTTCAGCGTGTGTGTTCCAAAAAGTGTATGAAATTCCATGTTCGTGTATTATCTAGTAATACTGAAGAGAGCTAGCTGATTACCAACCGGCACCGTAGGCAACGGGGGCGGACTTGATGATGGAGGATGATCCATAGGCCACAGCGGGTGCTGAGTAGGCAGAGTAGGCCAGGGGAGCGGCGTGAGCTCCATAGCTGCTGTAGGCCAGGGGAGCGGCGTGAGCTCCGTAGGTGCTGTAGGCAAGGGGAGCAGCTACCGACTTAACGATGGGAGCCGAGTAGGCAGAGATGGCTGGGGCAGCGTAGGAGTGAGCCAGGGGTGCGCTGTAGGCAGAGTAGGCCAGGGGAGCGGCATGAGCTCCATAGGTGCTGTAGGCCACGGGAGCGGCAATAGACTTGACGATGGGAGCAGAGTAGGTGCTGACGGCCACGGGAGCGGACACAGACTTGACGATGTTGGAGTAGCTGGTGGCGACGGGAGCGGCGGCGTAGGCCACTGGAGCTGACTTAATGATGGGAGCAGCTGCTGCATAGGTCAGAGGAGCGTTGTAGGCTAGGGGAGCAGCAATGCCAGTGCTGTAGGCGGAGATTGCTGGAGCTCCGGCAAGGTATCCAGCGTTGGCGACGGCCAGGCAGGCGGCGAGGACTACGAACTTGTACATGGTGCTGGTTGGTTTGCTGATTGCTCTCTTCGACTGGAAGAATGAATCTGATACCTTCGAGGTGGCAGGCCCCGGCTTATATACCCGAAATTTCACGAAAGTGTAGCAGCAAGGCTACTGTGTGGCACACGCCTACCGATCACCGGAAGGAATATTAGGGTAATTGCGTGAGTGTGTGCGAGCGAGTGATTGCATCGCTTCGAACGACGGGGGCAGAGGCTGAATCGAAGAGCGGCCGAAGGCTGAGACGGTTTATTGAACGCGCGGAAAAGAGAGCGGAGAGCACTTGCGCCGCGGGGCACTGCTTGTGCGAAGCGATTGCGTGCCAAAACTGACGTACGAAAGACATTATAATGTACTGAATTTTTTCAGCTTGTAAGCGTATTATTATGACCTGTAAAAAAGCCGCACGTTTTCAATTTAAAGTAATTTCTTTGCTTTGACGAACTTTGTTCTTTGTATATGATATGAACTGTATACATATGGTATAATGTGGAATATAATTTCTTCCTATATTTGCACAAATTTTTATCAACATTGAATCATATTTCAGTTCCTTATTTCACCTGAAAAATATTATAATTTTAAGCAGTGTAACATAAAATTAAAAAAAAAAGAATATCAACCTCAAAATATGGCTAACAATCCTTTATTTGACTTATGACACGCTATGTCTGTTTATTTGTGTCCGAAATTCTTTAATGTGTTTTAAACAACAATGAGATATAAAATATCTCATGATCGATGTGTTTAACATGAAAATTAGTACATTTATAAGCGCGCGTCAACAATTACTTAAAAATGGATAAAATGTTCTTTTCCTATCCAATCCTGTTAAAAAACCATGACTTGCCGAAATTTATTCATCCGTTTTCGGGCTATGAATATAAATGAACACGTGCATATAAACATAAGCTAAAACCGTGCTGCCAATTTTTGTTCCTTTTATTAAATATCAATTAAGTTTTGATAACTTATACTTCAACTTCTATTGCTATTAGAAAATCTTTTTTTTTTACGTAATCCATTTTATCGTTATTAGCTAATTTTAATACAAATGTGCATGCGTATTATTATACAAAAATAGAATAAGAAAGTTTTCGGGCTCACTATTAATTATTGTGCACATAAATACGCAGCTCAATCTCGATGAAGAAAATCAATTATATATACTTAATATAATAAGAAAATCATAAGTCTATATTATATGCTGCTATAGATTCTGCTTTCCATTTGAATTTTATAAGACATCAACTGCGTCAGCAGACTCTTGGCGAATATGTAAAAATGGGATGATATGAATCTAGAATGAAAATTTCGAAATCTCGCTTATTTGCGAAACGAGATCGTAACAACTGTATATAAATAATACTAGTTATATACAATGTTGCCTAAAGACTATAGAAATAAGTAAAATTGTAATGAATAAAATATAATATTACAACAATTGCGGCGCTTCGGTTTAACCTTTGAGAAAGAATCGACCATCGGTTACCTGCACCTTGATGGACATTAACATATATTCAAAGATAAAAGAAAGACATCGGTCGAGCCTCCGTAGTTGCTCTATTTTCGGACGTAATGGGGCCCGGGCCAGTCCAATGCCTCCACTCTCCTTTCGTAGCGCGATGAAGTTACGCCTCTCCATTACCTTGAGCTCGGACAAACGCCCAACTAGCGAACGCGCGAACCGCGCACGCAATCATCCCAGGCTCCGCGGGAATTAGTCTTCCTGCCCCTCGCATACTTTCGCGGTTATGTCGAGTATATAAGCCGGGGCCAGCCACCTCGAAAGCATCAGATTCATTCTTCCAGTCGAAGAGAGCAATCAGCAACCCAACCAGCACCATGTTCAAGTTCGTAGTCCTCGCCGCCTGCTTGGCCGCCGCCAACGCTGGATACCTTTCCGGAGCTCCAGCTATCTCCACCTACGCCTCTGCCTACAACGCACCTCTGGCCTACGCCGCAGCTGCACCCATCATCAAGTCGGCTCCAGTGGCCTACGCCGCCGCCCCCGTCGCCACCAGCTACTCGAACATCGTCAAGTCTGTGTCCGCTCCCGTGGCCGTCAGCACCTACTCTGCTCCCATCGTCAAGTCTGTCGCCGCTCCCCTGGCCTACAGCACCTACGGAGCTCATGCCGCTCCTCTGGCCTACTCTGCCTACAGCGCACCCCTGGCTCACTCCTACGCTGCCCCAGCCATCTCTGCCTACTCAGCTCCCATCGTTAAGTCGGTAGCTGCTCCCCTCGCCTACAGTACCTATGGAGCTCACGCCGCTCCCCTGGCCTACAGCACATACGGAGCTCATGCCGCTCCCCTGGCCTACTCTGCTCCCATCGTCAAGTCTGTAGCCGCTCCCCTGGCCTACAGCAGCTACGGTGCTGGTCTCGCTCACGCCGCTCCCCTGGCCTACGGTGCCGGTTGGTAATCAGCTAGCTCTCTTCTGTGTTACTAGATAATGCACGTACTTGGAAGTTCATCACACATTTTTGAAACACATCAACTGACATAGAAATTTAACTTATACTGTTTCCTTGCGTACAGTTCATAGTTTGCCGGATGTACATAATGAAATAAATAAATTGTTAATATTTATTAAAAAAATTATCTGTTTTATATTTTTAAATACTCCAAATTCCCTACTCCTCCCACATTATTCAAAATCTAGAATTACAAGAAGTAATATAAAATTTTTCTGCTGCTTATAAGTATATTTTAAAATTATATTTATTGGCACTGTAAAATGTGAGAAAAATTGTCATAAAACTTTTTTATTGCTATAAAAAATTACTTATACATATTAAAATTGTTACAGTTTAAACAATTTTTAAATGGTTTATTTTTGAATAATGATTGCTTGCAAGTATTGCTGTTCAGAAAAGTAATACAGATTTAGTAGCGTTTTAAATGGAAGAAAACCAGTTTTACATAATAATAAAATCTTTCTATTAATTCATTAATATATTTCTGTAAAAATAACAGTGAATAAATTGAATACTTTGAATTTCACATCAATATAAACTCCTCTGTGCTATTCTATGACTGTTCACGTATCATATCCATTCTAATGTAATCTGATCAAAAGCTGATGCAATAATATAAATATATTAATCTATTTCCAATGCAAATGGATTTGCCTTTTAGAAGCATCTCTACATGTGTAATCAATTTAGGACATAATCTAATTAATCGAAAAATGTATTATGCAATTTATT
>JAPYZO010010891.1:0-11998 GCA_030522905.1 Torymus flavipes
GCATTAGCATGAGAAATAAATTTTTTTTTTATAAAACTAAAGAAATTGGATTATCTATCATCACAACAATATCATCCAAGTATTGGTATATGATGCAGAAATTAATGATCATAATACATTTTACAGAAAGAAATGATAGCAGATAAATAAAATTTAATACGCCAAGATTTATTAAAAGAAGAATTTGCCACTACTGAAAATGTCAAGAAATAAAATAACAAAATAAACAGTCAATATAAAATAATTTACCAAGAGTAAGCTAATGCACACTATTTTTATACTAGTTAATAAACCGAACAGCTTAGCGATTAGAGTTATAGCCGACCGTGTATAACGAGTACACGTATATGCGAGCATATGCGTATTTACATACATCTTGATCTAGACTCGCAGCTATTAATAACGTTAGACAGTGTCTAGACGTGAGTTCCTGTACTCGTACTACTAATATTACTTACGCATGCACACGTGATATTTGATCAGTTATGGCAAATGAGGTAGGCATCAGTGGGAGCTTGTACTTATCAAAAGTCAGTTTATAGTTTGCATACTATTTTAAGATGCCAATAACACAACTTTAGCCATAATATAATTTTCTAAACTCTTAAGGCTTTTCGTTTTATACTGAAATAGCATAAATCAACGATAAAATAATTTATGCATCGTGATAAACGTCGGCACATAATTGCAGCCAAAGCGCATGAGCGTCAATAGCGCAATAAAAGCGATAAGAATCATTGCAATTTGTTTCCGCTCCGAGTCGGGCGAACAACTGGAAATTCACGATACTCGGCACGAGCACCGGGCACACAATTAAAGGAATAACTCGTAATTTAATAGCGCCTCGACGATTTAAAATTTATTTAGATCTTCCTCCTTCTTCGGAAAGTAGCGAAACTGGAAACTGGAGCTCGCCCTTCTATCGGGCTCGGCGCGCTATCTCGGCGCATAACTCGCGCGTCGTGAACTTTAATTGAAGTCGAAGTCATTTATTGCTACTCGTGCTCACCGCCCGCTAATGAAGCCTTTGTGCGGAAACGGAAGCGACTAAAGAATGAAATCGGATCGGTGCTCGAGATTTCGTTTATCATTCTTCCTCGTTATAGAGGATTGTTTTCTTTTTTCTGCTTGTGTGCGGGCGAGAGAGCGGCTTTTCTTTGTAATACGCACGTTTGTGCCCGATGACGGGCCGTTTGAAGCACTTTAATCCGGCGTTGCCCTCGCGCGAGTGTGTGAGTTTGCAAGGATGACGGGACGGGGATTAAAGTCTCTATATGGCTGACATCTTTGCTGCTGAGAGCGCACAAACATTTTAATTGGAACGAACGTGAAAGGACTATCAATTGTGCGATTCTCGCAAACGGTCTGTAATATCGTACATATTCGATTTCTGCAGAGATTTTTTAAAACAATTACTGTTTCATATTAATGTCATTCAGAATCTCTTTGCACCATACAATAAGCGCATGCATATAATATCAAACTCGATTTAAATTATATTTGCGTTATAGGTACAACAAGGATTGAAAATGTAAATCATTAATTATTCCCGTGTTAAATTAAAAATATTTATTAAATATTACGTTTCAAGGGGATTTTAAATACACATCTAATAATTACAGCTTTCTGAATATTCACTAGAGCTTACATCAATTAAAATTAATTAAAGACGTGTTTGTTGATTGCCAATATTATTTTAACGCCATTGCTGAAAATTTTGAAACATAATAAACTCTATATAAGTGTTAAAACACTGTTTTCCAAGTTTTTAAATACTTTGTTGATAAAATTAAACAATTTTTGGCGTAATGATATATCTTAAAATTTTCGTACAGTTGTTTTTTGAGGATTGAATAATAATTTAACAAAAAAAAAATAATGCTTTATATATGCAATAATACTGCCTTCTTCAACAGATCCATGTCAGTTACCAGAACATTGCATTAGTAATATAAACCAACAACAGAGCGACACAAATCTAGTTTTTTATCATTGTTTATTCATCACACGGCATAACGAACCATTTACGTAAAGCCATCCTCATCGCCACAAATGTTTAAAAAATGTATACACTCTACACACGTGTGCGGGAGTGCAAAAATCCGCTATATATCTGTCAAGCTATCCATCCCCCTCTATCCCTCTCTTCCTCAATCCCTCTCTCCGTCTCTCTCTCTCTCTCTCTTGCTCTCTTTCACTCTCATATACTTTCTCTCTTTTCGCTCGCTTGTGCGCGCTGATAAAGGACTCTTTCGGTCAAAGCGCCGGGGTTAATTTCCGGCCCGCTTGTTCCTCCGTATATACACACACACGTGGGTGGAATTCCATCGGCGTTCCGCGCACTCTCTCGCTCTGTCCTGCCTACATCTTTCGTCAACCCCCTCCCCTCCCCACGTGCTTAAGCACGTTGATCAAATCGCCACATCGCTGATTAATTAAAGGTCCTAGCGCGCAGAAACAAGGAGAGGAGAAAATCTTATAATGAACGCGTTTACTTGAGGCGTAGATTCATTATGAGGATTTAGCAGTGAGGAGGCACCGCATTTTAATCTGGGTTCATAAAATAAAAGCAAGACGCTTGAATCCCGGTTGTTTATTGTTTAAAAGGAGAAAGAAATTTGCCATATGGAAATTGTTGATGATGGTTTCATGATAAGGCATATCTGCGGTAAATTGGAATGTTGTGTCAGTTCAAAAACTTATGGTTGATTTAAAGATAGAGTACAATTCGATGACCATTATAAAGTTACATAAAGTTTTATGTTTATCATAATATTCAAGTACTTATTAGATAATATTATAAACAATCTCATTTTTATTCGATTCAAACGGATTTCAAAAGGTTCTTTACGTAGAACCAAATTATATATTATATTCAACAATGTACAAAGTAAACCCATTAAAAATAACATCTTTTGACAAGCTAAATTTTTAATATTATAAAGTTTCCTCCAGGGTGAAGCAAAATGTATAATAATGCATTAAAAATGAAAAGGAAAAAAAGAAAAACTAATTGCAACCTTCAAAACTATATCTAGAAGCAGAAAAAATATTCACCGTACGTGTGATATATAGAATTCAGTGAGAAAAATGCAATGATTTGTTGCATAATTAGACACCAACTTCAATACAGAAAAGCGCTCTTGAAAAAGCCAGTATTTTCCCCTAGTTTCGGAAATTTAATTGTTTTCCCGTTTTTCAAGCATGTGACGTTCCTCTTCTCTTCCTCTCCAAAAAGGAAGAAAACGAGGAAACGCTGGGTGATGTAAAAGAGAGAGGGAGAAAGAGAGAGAAAGTGAGAGAGCGGCCGAGTGTGCGTAAGAGAGAGAACAAGAGAAAAAGCGGACAACCCTCCTCAAATCCCAAAAAAGTGTATCTCATTCGTTATTTCGCTGCCTCTTCTCCCCTCTCTTTCCCACGAGCGCCCGTTTGCGAAAATCCGGGTCCTGCAGGCGGGCGAGAGTCGTTTTATCGATTCGCGAACGTTGTGTGTGTGTAAAAGAGCGAGAGAGAGAGAGGGTTCAACTTTGAAAGAGTGAGACGAGCGAACGCTTCCGCCGGCAGCATCGCTCCTTCTTATCGGGAAGCGAGCCCCCTACGCCGCCCGTCTATCCTTTTTTCCCTCAAGAATTGAGACAGCACGGCATATGCATCTCTTTCTTCTCTTACTTCCTCCTTTGCTCTATATTACGACGAGGCCGCGATATTACGGGTTGATGGGATAGCGTTTTTGGAAGAGCGGGAGATGAAATGAGTATGAGACCATACACGCGTGACGGGACTTTGCGATGCTCCTCTTTCGCGCGCAGCTTCCTAACGAGTTTTTAGCGGTGTGTCCTCTAAGTATAGAGAAAGCGAGCAAAATACTTAGAAATTTCGCTTGTGCGCGAAACGAGCTCGCGACTCTAGTGAACATTTTTTGCCCTTTTTCGCTAGCTCATTCGCTACGTGCGCCTGTGTACTTTGAGCAAGGGACAGAGGGAGAATAGACCGCATTTCTTCTGAAAGATGTGTAAGGTAATGGAATTGTGTAGACTGCGGTTGAAGTGAAGGCTACACTTGCGACGAAAATTCGTCCCATCACAAGAAAGAGAATGAAGTGAATAAAGTAAATAAAGTGAATGAGAGAGAAAGAGAGAGAGAGAGAGAGAGAGAGAGAGAGAGAGAGAGAGAGAGAGAGAGAGAGAGAGAGAGAGAGAGAGAGAGAGAGAGAGAGAGAGGAGAGAGAGAGAGAGAGAGAGAGAGAGAAAGAGAGAGAGAGAGAGAGAGAGAGAGAGAGATAGTGTGTGTCTTCATAGGAAAACTGGATCATAAATGTATGCTGTTGAAAAATTATTGCATGCGTAAGATCAATTACAACGTAACGCTTGAAGAAAATATTTTCTTTGATAAGATTCTTCTCAGACTATTTAGAATTACATGGAGCAATAAATACTTATATATATATATATATATATATATATATATATATATATATATATTGGATATAATTGATGCAATACATATATACAGTTTTCGATACAATATCAAGATTGTGGTATCAAGAATGCAAAGAATCTTGTCTTGTCTTGAAAATAACTTAACCTTTTCTAATCGTAATAATTTATCGAAATAACCGCAACAACTAATTAAATAAAAACAATTATTTAACTCTCACACAAATACACCTTTATAAACTCAATAAACTTCGGTAGTTGCTGATAAAGGCTGGCTGGGAGGTCAGTGACGCGCACATATATATCCCCACGGGCCCGCTAACTTAGGTACGTGAGGGCTACAGTGGGGAGGTGCGCCGCCTAGCGGCGGTGCGCAAACTGGACTCTGGCCGGCGGCACATAATCTGGCGCGAAAAATCAAATTTCAAACTTGGCATTTATTTATACTTGTGCCGAAATTTTATTACGTACATACGCGTTCTCAATCTCTTTCCATTTTTTCGCGTCCCCCAGATATTTGCATAACTCCCATATGATCAAGAATTTCAAGACAAGACAATAATACTTTTCATATTGACTGACAAGACCTAGACAAGAGAGAAATTTTCAAGAATTTGCAAGAGCGAGACAATAATTACAAAAATATTGTATTGTCTTGCTCTCGTGCAGCCCTATTATGAGTACTTTACATAGTGGCTTTTAAAACAAAATTTTTTTCTATAACAGATAAGTTAAAATTGATTTTCGAGGTATGTCTTATTTTTCTGTATACATTGCAATATAGCGTCACTCCAATTGCTTCTCTTACAAAATTTCAAAGTCTCCGATTCTAAAAGCACTCATGATGCAACAACTGCACACTGAAAAGAAAAAGAAAATATATATATTGCGTCTCTATGAACCTCGAGAAATTACACACCATCGACTCCACGCGTGCTCGGGCACGTAGCCATTGAATTCTTTCGAGCCTTTAATATCAATGGATCAAAAAGCTCGCTTTTCTTCCGCGCTACATCTTACGAGAACGGATACAATGGCGAAAAATTCTGCACTCACGTGCTTGCGAGGAAAAACGTGGTCGTGACAAGCGACGTATCCGACTGCGATTAATGGGCAAGTAATCGAGCGCGCGTACCTCCCCTCCCCCGCCCCTTTGTCGGTACAAAGAGAATACCATTGTGCGGGCCAGCCCGCGCGCAGGGAGCTAAGGCGCACAAAATCAATATGGTGAAAACGCGGGCGGAGCTGTAGCAGAGTGAGGAGAGCACCTTGCGTCCGCTCCCTCCCACTGTGAGGGTGTGCAACTATTATTGTAGCGAACTGTGTACTTGCTTTCTCGTGGTATTTTTAGTAATTACGGTCTTTACTCAAATGAGTGACCGAATGAAGGATGTTGAGAGAGTGATTAGCAAGTGACAGTGTTGTATCAACCTTATAGAGAATTGTTAGAATTTTCAAATTACAGTATAAATATGTCTAGCGAAGTTGGAAAAAAAATCAAAAGAATAAGAAAGCAGTTCGAGGTTTTAATTAGCGATCGTTCCCGTTTCATCATAATTCTCGAATTGTAATTTTATGCCAGGGAAAACTAAAGACTCTCAAATAGTATTCAAACCCTTTATTACCACGAGCGCTGTGAAATAAGGTCATTTACAAATAGTGACCTCACCCGTTCTTTAAAAATTGAAAAACTTTAAAATTTATTCATTATGCATATCTCAATAATGTTTGAAATAAGTGAATCTCTTATTAAAGAAAAAATCTTCAACTTGGAAATGATTTACAAAAAGGAAATTCTTTTATTTTCTTTTGACCTAGCTTTATAATATATAATTTTATACCTTAGAAACCAACCCTCAAATATATGAATAATTGTAACTTGTTAAATAAAAGCTAATAGACATTTCATGTAATTTTTAAAAAGCAAGAATATCTCTTTTCCATCTAGACAATTTTTTATCAAAAATTAACCGTAATCACTGCGTCAGACGGAGACTGTTAATAATTATTAGTCGGCTATTTTTAAGTATTTTTAATTTTTTTACACTGGACGGTTTTATCACACAGCGAAGAGCCAGCTTAATTGAATAATCAGATAAATTATCGACCGGGAACGCGTTAAATAAATGAACCAGTTCATATGTTTTTATAAAATTTTCATTTTGTTTTCATTAAACAGTACATTTACCCCACCCTAATACACCATACAATATATCTTCCTATTACAACAAAGCAGGACGATGGCGGAATGTAAATAGCAATTATGCGCGTGTGGCCGTTGCACTCGGGCGAGTGCAAACAAAGGCGAATCTTTCCTTGACCCGTTATGCGCTGCTCTGCGCTGCAGAAAGCTTGTTGAATTTTTCAGGCACGAATATTGTGTGTGCGGGTGCGCGTGCGCGCCTTTTTTCCCTCTTAATAAGAACATTGAAGACAATACGCATCCCCTCGCGCACGCGTCAGCTTGGCTGTCTCTAGAACGGGCTAGTGAAAACTTGGGTGTGCATAAGATATATAACTGTAATGACTTAGCAGCGACTTTTCCCAGTTATTAGACATTTTACGCGTGGCACAGGTGTGCACCTGTGCACCGGCGCATACACCCCTATACACGCGGTGCGCGCGTACAGAGCCGTGTGTGATGCATATAAAGCATAGATGTATGTGTATTCTTCGCGATGTATCGATGTGTATTACTGGTGTCTGTCGTAGCCTACGTGTGCTATAAATGTCTATTGCATTCAGCTATCGCGAACTGGCAATTACAGTAACAACATTCATGCTAATTTTTCCTTTTCTTTAAATTTTCCTCATAACTGCTTTATTATTTGATGATTTAATTTTAAGTGTACCAAAAATTCATTTCTTCTTTTGATGATTAATTTAAATGGTTCATTTTTATATATTAAAAACAGCTGTAACTTTTTATAAATACCTATTATACCGCTAGTAATAGCAGTAATGTTTTCCTGAAAGAAAATGTATTCAAATACAATTAAATCCTGCATATAGTAATCGGACTCGCAAATATAAATAGAAAACTAATAAAAACACTAAAAAAAAATATTACATCGTATCAAAACCATGATAAAATCGAATTACTTTACAAATTAACACACTCCCCTGAGTAACGTAAGAATTATTTTTTTGTAAAATGAACCTGTTTGACGAGTAGCGCAATCAGTCCGGCATTTTCAAAAAAGGAAATATCAAGCCTTAATCGAAACTGTAAAAAGGAGGTCGATCTATTTTTCACCGCCGTCGATGCCGCGTGCGTCGGTTCATTAAGTACGGATATTAAGAGGTAAAAAACCAGAGGGAAACGGAAGACCCCCTTATAAATCATTTCTGCACACTACCTCCCGCTCACGGGCTAACCAAAATCACTCGTATCTCTTGCTAAGCCACAAAAGCTTAAAGGTAATTACCAGCGCACGCACTCTTATACATGTACACGTCAGGAGAAGAAGTATACTATACGTATACATGTGCAAGCGCTTGCGTCTTGAATGTGCATACATAGATAGCTTTACTACTATTACTTCCCCCACTACTACTGAACTCCCGCTACTACCACCGACTTATACCGTAAGCGCCACTTAAACTCTTATAACCTGTATGTACATGCATATATATAGGCCTCTATCTCTGTCTATCTCTGATATGAATTTCGCCATGCCGTGCACCTATTTTATACATCTATATATACGATTTAGTTACACGACTATTCTGTTTGTCTTTCCACCCCTTTCCCTCACGATTTTTCTGATATATTTATAAGAAACTATATAATACAACGCCAGCATAGTCACTTCTATGTACGTCTCTGTGCTCTATATTTGAACCATATAAATATGAAATATGTATAATACTCCATTATACTGTTTTCAACTTTTCTATATAGTTCTCTTCGTATTTTTTTTTATTTAACACTTTTTTGACTCTCTTTTTATCCTAGGTAGTTTAGATAGTTCTTATAAAAAAAATCTATTACTTTTTTTTTACTTTCCTACTATACAGTTTTTAGTGTGTGGTGATGAACTGTACTGTACTTGTGTTTGCAGGCCCGCAGCGCCAGTACAAGTAGCTTTAGAAGCCTGAGCCAGGTATATAACAAAAAGATTGACAGTATAATCTTATTAAACCCTAGTGGCTAGAAGGAGTTACCCTTTAGTAATCCCCCTAGCCTAGACTTGGATACTTTAGAGCAAGGCATTTTGTCTTAGATAGACCCTTAGACTTTAAGATTTTTATTGTTCTACTCTTTTCACATTGTTTCTGAATTTTTATTAGGCTGAATTGAATGCACGAGCTTTTTACATATCTATATTCACACACGAATATATACTCGCCATGCTTGGGAAAGGTTTTTAAGAAATTTCATCAGAGATTCAGACGTACGTGACCAGGTAACTACAAAGTACCACTTTATAAAAAGTTATTTCCGACTTGAAAAATTTGCGACTTGAAAAAATGTTACAATCATATCTGAATGATCAGCAAAAAATTTAAATCAAGTAATTTTCTATCGTTTTATAATATAAATAATACCAGAATGTAAGTCAACAACAATTCATAATCAAACTCATACATCATTTTAAAAAAATAATTTTTCAAATACGAAAAATAATATTAGTGATTCAACTTCTGCGATTTTTCGAAACAGCCACGTGTACTTCGAAAACAGATACCGAGCCAACCAATGCCGTAAAATGCAAAACACAAAGCTCACTACCCACGGCTCGTAATTCTTCTCTCGTTACACATTCTCAAAAGTCATATGTGCGCGCTGCGCGAAATTTCTATCAGCGATACGACGCGGTCATCGCGCGAAATTACAGCGCTTCGCGATAAAACATCGACTCGTATCTACGTACACTGGCGCGCGTACACGTATACACAATGTACGCTAGAAACGAGATCATCTCGGTGCTAGTACAGGTGGATTACGTGGTTCGAACATGTGGGGAAAAAATAGGCACAACGGGTGCATGCATGCTAGCGCCACATTACTCACTAAAACGTTCCAGAGAAAAATGATGAATGAGGCATGCTCCGGGGACACGCACTTGCGTCAAACTTCCTGACGTCTGATGTCGTTGCATTACTCTCTACCCCTTTTTCTTCTTTAATGTCTTTCTCTTGTTGTAAGACATTGCTCCAATATTTTGCTGAAGAATAATTTTCCCTTGCAATAGATTATTGATGATACTGTTTAAATCTATGTTGGATGGAATGTCTTTAGAAAGTATAGTTTCAATATAATCTAGAAAGAAATTTTCTTGGATATTGTTTAGAGCAATCATTAGAGCAATGTCTTAAGTTGCATTATTTATTCACGAACTCTGGTAAACAGAATTTCCTCAGAACAAGACACGTAGCAAGGAGATTGCATGCGCGTACCTTGTACACTGCACTTTATCTTAGCTGAATGTCTCTCCGTCTGAATACCCATCTACAGCTAATTATTGCAAGCTCTAATGGGACTGCCACTCCGATTTACCGCGGCTGAATGTGAAGCGATATATAGAATTTAATCAGTTTGATTTTTCGATCTTGGTACCGTAATTGGGACAACGCGTTAACACGGAAATATTAAGTGAGACTGTTTTCGTTATAGAGCTAGTATTACGCTTTCTTTGACCTCCTGCGCGCACAGCGCTTAAAGATGGTTCGATATTCCACATGTGCACACGGTAGTCAAATAAGTTATTTTATGCAAGACTTTGCCGCTCAAGATAATTCTTTTAGCGCGCGCTAAGCGACGTTGCAATAAGTTATTACTTCGGCGATACCCTTATTGATTAAGGTGAATGACAGAGGTGTAGAAAGATTATACTTGGGAATACACTTCTTCCTATTTATGTAATATAGAAGTTGCATTAAGTATATTAACACTTTACAGTTGGGTTTCACTATTTAGTAAACTAAGATTTATTTTTAAATTTCACTGACAGGTTAAATCAAATGTATCATTTACACCTTCTTTATTGGTTTTATAGAAACAAATACTATCATGTCCGCGTTATTTTGAATTCAGTCATGAAACATTAATAACAAAAAATTAATTAACTCACTCTTGGTATCAACAGCAGGTACGTAATATAAAAAATATACTCATCTTAGGCAACAACAAACACGAGATATTTTTCAAAAATATTTTGAATGCTACACAAAAACTTTTTTATCCACTTCTTCGCTCTGTCCTTTCCACTTCAGAATCTTCCTTGCTCACGACATAGTTTTTTTTTTAATGTCAAAGACTTTTTCATAACTAAAAAGTGTACACACGCATACAGGCAGGGTAAGTACCCTTAAGAAAAAGAAATTCCGTGTATACAGATTAGGAGCGTGCATATGAAAAGAGACGCAAGCGCGACCTCCTCTAATTTCAATGGCGCGCAAGTTTTTTTACAAGCCTCTCCAAGACTTTTGTTTGAGTGAAGTCTTGTGTATTACTTGAAAAATCACGCCATAATTTCAGAAGCATAAGTCAGGAGCATGAAATACTTAATGTTGTTCTATATTTTCACTCCTGCGTTGGAAATGAACTTTTCTTGAATTCTTTTTTTTAATATAATTACAATCAATTTGCAAACGATATAGAAACCATAAATTTTATTTTCTATTATACAAAAATAATAAAACATTAAACAATGAATGATAGTATAAGTAATATACGATCATGATAAAATTGAAAGTTTTTCACCATAACCTAAACATAAATTTATAAATTCTATTCGATACTTTAAGTGTGTGAGTCCTTTTAGATGAGAAAATGAAACGAAATCACATTACGATTTATATTGTGATTCATTTTCATTTTATGTAAAAAGGCCACTTTCCGAGTGACACTAAAAAGATACGTTTATATGAAACATTCCATTTTATAACTCAATATTGTTTTTACACCCTGCTCACATCACGCGGAAGTAATGAATTTTCTATGTTACCAAGCACCCACGCGTTCCCTACGTTTTGAATCAGGAAGATTCCGGCCCTAGTAACATTCGACTTTAACTCTATATCTGTGGTGCAAAGGAATAAGGGCATAAGTCCATTTTTTATGAAAATCGAGTTAAGACCATTTTTAACTTTTTTGAGGTTCGATACACCATTCTTTAAAGTTTTTTTGATAAAAAAAGTCGTTATTCCGTAGTATCGCAATATCTCGAAAACTTTTCCAAGTGACTTACGCCCTTCTTCCTTGGAACCACAGATATATCCCTCGGCCTCACCTCTTAAAAGAAACCGTTATTGCAAAAAATATCTGTCCCATGATTCCCTCATCCCCGTTCATCTTGTAGCCGCTCTTCAACTAAAAAATCCCCTCATCCACGTCTTTACACCCCCTGCTCGCACCTTCCCTTAATTAAATTATATAGTCATTTGCGGCGTGTGCATGCAGCTGTCGGCATTAGAAAGCCATCTTTTTTTCAATTTAACGACGCCCCAGGGATGGAAAGCCGCTCCGTGTACATCTTTCAGGCCGCCTCGTCTTTTCAGCCCCGCGGCCGCGAAATAGAGCGGTAAACGCCCGGGCAGACCGGGTATACACTCCC
>JAPYZO010010895.1:0-10261 GCA_030522905.1 Torymus flavipes
ATTTTATCGAGCCTTTTATACTTTATTTTAATGACAAAAAAATCCATCATGTAAAAATCTAAAATAAATTTAGTCACAGACTAGATGAAGCTGGAACTAATGAAAACTGAGTAAGAGATTCGTTCTAAGACTTTATCTTAACTTAAGAATAGTTTGAAAGTGAGAATATAGAAAAAGATGCAGGTTTCCTGCTAGGCCGATAGACTGAAGGCGAATTAACTAATTGTAATCAATGGTAAGGTAAAGGCACATATATTCGATTGCCTTTCAATTCTATTTGCTGTAACAATGCTTACGTGAGTAATGGAATACTAGCAGAGGTAATGGAAGACAATCAATCAATTAAAATTTGTTTGTAACTAATCAAAGTTACCACTCAATTTTAAGTTCTGCGATGTAACGATTTGTAACATTCCACAAAAAAGCTATTTTTCTAAATTGATTGAGAAATAACTGCTTGAACATCGCTATCAGTCTAAAAAATGTAATAATAATAAATTAACATTTCATAAATTCGTTGAATGGATTTCGTAAAAACCATTCACACGTAGAGACATCGGCCATCCTCGAAAATCTCCAATCCGAATGTAAATGGGGAAATTTCACCGGTCACTAAACCACTTTCTACACCCGAGTACATAAACATCTTCATAAAGATTACGAAAGCCCGGAGATGTGGAGGGCTAAAAAAGTTCAGCCAATTTCGTTCTCGCGTAGCAAGACGTTGCTGACGCTGACGCAGTGCGGAAGGACGCGATTACTTTACTGAGCTAAAAAGAATGTATTATTAAATATTCCGGGGGCCGTATAGCAGCGTAGCAACAGCCGTCCGGTAAGTAGCTCCTTCTTTATGACGGTTAAATATAAAATAAGTAGACGCGCCGCTGCAAGGCGCTACTCGCACGCGCCCCGATACCAAGGGCTGACTTGTGGCTCCATTAGCACCCATGCCCCCTCCCCCTCTCTTCTTGCCCCCCTCATCTCGTTCTCATAACGTATAGCATAATAAGAGTTTATGTGTCAGGTTGATGCGGCGGCGAGAGAAGCCTCAGCGAGCAGACGAACTCCGCGCGCGCGCCGCATAGAAACTGTTATATTTTCATTAGGGAGCGCGGAGTCGTCGCTTTTGCGAGGATATAACAGCGCAGGGCGAGCCCTTCGATGAATGCCAAGTGCGGGAGAATGTCGCCAGAAAACGAGGGTACACATGTGTGGGGACAGTAACGAATTATTGATCAATGAATTTTCGAACTCAATGGGCTGGGGGGTATTACTCCTTAATTCCTCCCCTGGCCTTGTATTTTATTTTGATTACGCGCACGGGGTTTATTATGTGTGTGTCTTTTGATACGCGTCACGTAGTGCTGATGATAAGAACGACATCGGGCATAACCGTCTACGATTAAATTTTACGACGAGATTCGAGCTTACGGTAACTGTTATTAATGGACTAGGAAGTTATTTACAATTTCTCCTTACTAAGACGAACATTTTTTACTACTTAATTTTAATACGAGAAAATTCACTTTTTACATGTCAATATTCACTTATTTGAAAAGTAATAAGTCATCCACTTCGTGAAACAATCACTTATTCAATAAAGAAAAACTATTTTACTTTTTCAATAAATACAGAATTTCACTTATTCCATGCGTAATAACTATTTGACTTATTTAATAAATAAAATTATTTCCCTTACTAAACAAGTGTCAACTTTCACTTATTTAACAAGTTAACATTATTTTATCTGTAAAGTAAAATTGCTTTTAGTCAATAAAATGAAAATTTAGGATTCTACAAGTAAATGCTATTATTGTACAATCATTATAAGTCCATAAACAAATTTCTTGAATGACATTTCATTATTTTATATAGGTATAATATTTAATTATTTAAATACTTATTTCAATAAATTATTTCTCACTTTGAATTCTTAACCAATTGGTTTCAATTAAATTTCGATAAATTAATAACGCAAGCCTACAGAAAAGCATGTCTGAACTCGGCATAAGAAACATGCTTTCATATGTATTTTGAGATGCTAAATCCATATTTCAAATCAAAATTGGGATTTCCCAAGCTAGTTTTAGTTGATTACCGGTTTTGTTCTCAGGAAATCCTGTAAACCAAGAATATTATCTGAATGTTTTTCTCTAAGTTATAAAATGTTTTTTGTAATGTTTTTTCAGAATTATAGACGTCGGGATGCCGGACGAAGGTATATTGTTTACATCATAGATATGGGTTAAAATCATTATAGAGACTTTTCTTATTGAAGAAATTGACTATTACATCAATAAAAGTTTCACTGCTCAATGTTTAGTTTTGCTTCCGCTTTCATATATATATATTTTAAACTAAGTTACTGTTTAGAAAAGTATTGTTATATCTAAATTTATTTTAATTATAGTACATATTATAAAATAATACGTGCAAAAAAAAAATTATTAATAGTAGATAACGTCCTATAATAGTAGTCCTATGTATAATAAACGCCTGGATTTAATAGGTAATAATATTCACTGAATACAAATAATAATCTCTAAATATATATAAAGATATTGTAGAGTACTAACAACACATTTCTTTTGTTTCGATCATACGAGCTTATAATCTTATTATATTACCTTAAGATATTATGATTACATTTCACTATCTCGTCTTATCTGTCAATGCCTCAGAATAATTATTAATTATTGGAGCAAAATCGCAAATCTGTGCATGCGTTGGTTGATATATATTCAGCGATTAGCAGAAGGAATTCCAATTGGCATTTGCCACTTCAATGAGTTTCACTTCGATTTATCATAATTCATATAATATGTCTAATTAATTAATTTATCATTTAATTCGTTTAAATAATAATTCCAGTGAAATTCCAGCGTGACTGGGAAGAATATTGACTGTGCTCAATTTCAGTTCTTACATTTGGTGTGACATAAGAAGATGAAGTTACTACAAATTTTCGTTATATTTACAATATTATTTGTATGTAAGTCATACAGAGTACTTGGCGTGTTTCCATTCAACGTCAAGAGCCACAATATGGTGTTCGAAGCATTAATGAAAGGCTTAGCGAAACGCGGACATCAGGTTGATGTTATTACACAATTTCCACTAAAAAGGGATATAAAAAATTATAAAGAGATTCTGAACCTTGACGGAACTTTGGATCAGCTTGTTAATAATGTTACCATGGAATTTATTTTGGAAGTAAATAAAGATATTGTTAAAGACATAGCTGAAAATGATGGCAACCGATTGTGTCATCTTTTGGGTTTGGATGAACTGCAAAAGATAATTAAAAATCCGCCTACCGATCCAGCTTACGATGTTGTAATCACAGAGGTTATTTTTAATCAATAATATTATTATAATCTATTCAAAAATAAAAATGACGAGGGCATAAAGACACGTATTTATAGATAAATATTATTCATTAGTACTCATTTGTAAATAATTAACGTTCTATAATAGTGTTAAAATTATTTTTCAGTGGAAAATAACTTTCGGTCAACATTTGTAGTTATTAAATTTATAAATGAATGAATTTTTTTTTATTTCTACTTGTATTCAAACTGTTATTAATTTTTGTAGGCATTTGGTGCTCATTGTTTTATGGGACTTGGTTATATTTTTAATGTACCTGTAGTTTCTGTATCTTCGGCAATTGAATACCCATGGATCAGCTACTTTATTGGCAATGACGATAATTTAGCTTATGTGGCGAATTCTTTTCACGTAGGTGCTGCAGAATTGAGCTTTTGGGAACGTGTAAATAACGTTGTTACTAGTTATAAAGCCTGTGAAAATTTTCACAAGCTTACCGGAGATATTCAGACAGAAATGATGAGGAAATATCTCCGACCAGATATGCCTCATATACGAGAAGTTGAAAAAAATGTGGCACTCATACTAGTCAATAGCAACCCAATTTTATTTGGCGTTAAACCAATAACACCAGCGTTGGTTCAAATAGCAGGATTACATATCGAAGAGAACGACGAAACATTATCTCCAGTAAGATATAATACTGTATCATACATTTATTTTTTCTTTGATAAAGTAAAAATTTCATTGAAATTTTATTAATTTTTAAGGAGTTAAAACAATGGATAGACAAAAGCAAACATGGAGTTGTGTACTTCGCACTGGGTTCTATGACATTAATAGAATCATTTCCAGAAAAACAAATAAAAGAGATTTATGCCTCTTTTAAAAAAATTGCACCAATCAAAGTATTAATGAAAATAGCGAATAGTTCAAAACTACCACCAGGCCTGCCTGGAAATGTAAAAGTTTTACCTTGGGTTCCTCAAATACCTCTTCTGGGCATGTATATTTAATTATTTATAACATTTCTTTGAAATACTATTTATTCACTGGATAATAATTTTTTAGCCCATCCAAACATAAAACTATTTATCAATCATGCTGGACTTGGCGGACTGCAAGAAGCTCTATATTATGGAGTTCCTATGATTGGGATACCGTTATTTAGCGATCAGTTTCGCAATGCTGAATCTTTTGTTGCAAAGGGAATGTTAATTCGAATAAACTATGAAAATTTGTCTAAAGAAACTTTGGATTCCGCTTTAGACGATGCGCTTCATAATCCTTCTTATAAGTAAGAATAACTTAATATAATTGATTCAATTTCAAATATACTACTGAATTAGTCTATTAATTAATTCTCATACTTTTTTAGAGAAAAAGCTGTATATTATTCAAAACTATTTCAAGATTTACCGATGAGCCCAATGGACACTGCAAACTTTTGGATAGAATATATTATCCGTAATGGTGGAGATGTTTTAAAATCTCCAGCTCTTTCACTACCTGCATGGAAATTAGCTTTACTCGATGTGTACGGTTTCATAATACTTGGAATAATCTTCAGTTCCATCGCAATTATTCTAGTCATCATTCTAATCTTTGAAAAAACGACAATGCCTAATATGTTTTTGAAAAAGAAAAAAAACCGTATAGATTAAGGAATTGCATGAAATTTAAGTCTTATTAATTAATGTTTAATAATTATTAAACATTATAATCGGTGTGTTCAACGATAATTTATAACTTGCACGGCTACATCAAGGACTCATTTCGTACTCACTTTGCTATCACTCGAGTTCTAAGCCAACGGTAGTAAGAATCGAAGCGGAAGATGCGTACAAAGATAGAAGGTATTATTAAAAAAATTGAGGTTTAGTATATAATCTTGGTAAAATAATTTACTTTTTTCTTTCATTTACTCTTTGAATCTAGTATTATTATACTTATTTCATATACAAAAACAAATGAAAATCCCCATAATTGAAAATTTATTTTCAAAATTTATAAATTTATTATGGAAAAGAATAAAATAAAGGCGTTCGAAAAATTTGTAATTTGTTGTAATTTGAACTCTTTCTGAGAACTCTCGACTGATATAGACAAAGACATAAGCTGTTGTCAAACTTCTGTATAGGAATACATCAGCAGTAGTGACTTCAGACTTGTCGCAGAACTGAGAGGGTGAGGAACCCTTCGGAGATGCATAGTGGCCACCGCCACTTTCGGCTGACGCTTCTCCGTGGCAGCCGACCGCATCTGCGTACGTAGGCATTATGCAATCTTGAGGAAACTTACCACTTAGCCAGGCAGACGGAGAGAGTTAATGCAACGTTGTCACCGAGAGCTAGGCAGCGGCCGTGCGCGCCAAGCTATGAGACACAGCAGATGAATGCGTTAAGGCGTGCTTAATCGCCAAATTGTTAGACTACTAAGTGGCATAAGAGAGTCTTGATTTTATTCTATATGAGAAGTACACTGAATTATATGTCATATACCTATTATTTTTTCCCAAATCCTTTAAAGATTAAAATGATCACTATACCTCGTGCATTTAAATATTTGTTTAGTTATTAGCATTATAGATTAATTGACAGAGTAAAATATGTAAAATTTCTTAGAAGTAGAAAAACGCGAATTGAAATTAAAATAACCTTATGATTTGAAATCTATTCAAAAGATTAATTTCATAATTGCATCAAACATATGAGTATATAGAATTTGAAAATCATTACCAAGCTATGGCTGGTTTTTCCAATTTATTGCATTCCATGCACAGCCTCGCCAAAGTTCCCATGTACGGGCACAAACTCAAACATACCTACGACAAAATGACTTCTAAATCATGAGGTATGAAAGAAATTTGGATAATCCAGTGGCAAATTCGTAAATCAGCATTTTAAACGCGCGTTATAGCACCTCGGTAGAGGACTCAAGAGAGATCACCAGTACATAAACAGACTTGATGTATGCGTACACCGGAATGCATAATAGGCAGAATCCCAAGGTCCTAAGATATCAAGCAGCGTCGACAGTAAACCTGTCTCATCCTCCCTCGTCCAGTCCGTGTTGCGCTGCTTCGCGTTTCCCTTTTGTGATTCTGAATGAAACTAGCGCTGGAAGATATAGCGCGAAACTTGCTATAGCGTACTTCTCTCCCCCTCTTTCCACCCTCACCCCCCTCTCTCTCCACCTTCTGATTTAACCCAGCACTCGGCCTCTATAGACGGGTGCACCATAGTTGCGGCTAGTTGGCCGTCACCTCTGCGTCGACGCTCCCTTGTCTCTTGGACTGATTCAATTTGCCCGCCTCGTGGCTGTTTAATTACTGGACCCCGAAGTGGACCCTGGCCAAGTGCACGAGCGAGCGAGCGAGCGAGAGAGAAAGACTCCCGCTCACCCCCAGTCACTGTACATACACCCGCCGGAGAACATCTCCGCGGTATTGGCGCATCGGTGCATCGACTTTGTGTGTGTGTGTGTGTGTGTTCACGGCGAGTGCCCGGCGACACTAAGACACTAACGGAATAACCGTCCGATGGAGATTGTTGTTGATACCGAAGTAACGCGGGCGGCCGCTGGCCGGGGGCTATCTTTGTATATACATAGATACGTCCAGCCCGGAGAAGCTCTGCGGCGCAGGTGGAGAGGGAGAGAGAGCAGCTCCGACGTGTCTTGCAAACCGAATGACCGGCCAACCCTTCCCCAGCCCCTGACTAAACTACGGCCGAGTCTCGCCGCTGCCGTCGCCCGCTCTACCCCCGTCGCCTTCGCTGGCTGGCCTTCTAAACTATACGGAGCGTGTCCTGCCTGATCAGAGAGGCGTCCGCTTGCACTTGCACAAATGTTTTGGGAGCGCCAAGTTGTTCTGGATTACGATCGACCGAACGTATGGAACGAGGGGAAGACGAAGAGAGAGAAGATGAAGCTGTTTCGGAAGGATGGCCAGTAGAGATGGAGATCTTTAGAGGAAAGACTGAAGCGGAAGTAACATAAAATCAATAAATTAGAAAAAAATCTTATAGAGAAAAATTCAGTGGAGCAATGACAAGCGGGTAGACTCGAGAGGCCGGTAGTTTATAGAAACTGTTCTTTGTGACACTCTTTCGATTGGAACGTAGTCCACATAATATACGGACCAAACCAATGATAATGTCTTTCATTACAATTAATTTTATGTTTAGTTATATATAATGTTTGTCATATCATAATTAATTATAATAGTTGAAAAGTGAAAAATGTATTTTTTATTTTATTAACTTTAGTTATACCTATATTATAAAAACTTATCAAATTCCACAGTTACCTGTGGAATACCTGTACCATGTAATAAATACCTTACATGAGTATAAAGTTTTTAATTTTTTTTTTTTATTTTTTATTTTTTATTTTATAGCTAAAGATCTTATTATAAGTCTGATATAGCGAAATAAACAGTTCAAGTGCATTGATTACCGAAGCTTTAGACGACTGAGCTATAGTAACATTCCTAAACTTTTGAAGAAGGATTGGAAAAATGAGACATTAATTATTTTTATGGGTCAATTTTTCAAAAATTGTCTAATTTTAGACAATAAAACTAAAAAATATGTTATTTTTAAAAATGTTCAGATGATATCGGTAAGATATACATAGTTGAAACACAAGGTTACTCGAGATATTATTAGACCCATTAGTGTAGCTAAAAAATAAAAAATAAAATGTGAGCTATAAATTATTACAAAATATTACGAATTATGTTTTACTTGCTTACAACAGAATTGATCCAGAAAGTGGACGTATTAGCTACACACGTTAAGTGTACAGCTAGTCAGTTTTACTCTTTAGCCCTTATAAAGGCTAATATTCTTTTTTGAAGTCTCCAGAATTTTTTCCTACTAGAAGATAGATTGTATTTTAATGTATCTTTATACATTTTTGTTGATTTTGAACTAACTAAATATGATAGGGCATTGTCAAAATACTCTTTTTACAATTTGGCTTTGTGTGAAGTCAATATCTCTTACCTTAAGTTACCACGTATATTGGTTTTTCTTAACATTTTGTCACGATTTTTTTTAATTTTCGCGCTAAAACTGTCACCAGCCAATTATGTATTAACTTGGTATTCTCACACCTTATCACCTTACTATCACTATTATACAATATACTGCGTCAAACAAACTGTTTTAACCATAATGTATAATAAACTGTATATGTACAATGTTTTGGTGCTAATACCCACCAAGAGGGATGCGACGGTAAATAAATGAAAAAAGCTATTTTTGAATAAGTATTCGAGGTTGTCATTGAAGATAAATAAATCTAACATTCTGATATATTAAAGTTTGCAGTCAGTGCTTACATAATCTGATAGAAGATATTCGAGCTTAACCAACTCTGCACATTTTGATAATTTAATTAAAATATCATTGTCAACATATAAATTGATAGATAGAATTCTATATTGATGGATGGTTGTCAAAAGATTGGTAAAAATTAGTTGATCGTACATAACTAGCAACTCACCCTTGTTAGTGTAATATATAATATGAACTACATCATAAGTTAAAAAATATAATTTCTTTATGCAAATCCTATACAATTACTAGGTAAGAATAATGCAAATACATCAGTGTCGGCGAAAGAGAGACGAGTTGAAACCGAAGCCGAAGCATTGAATTCCCTCTTCTCTTGAGGCCTCTCGTTCGCGTTGTGTACGAGTTATAACGAAGTAACGGATGCACGAACAGACGGATGGACCGCAGGCACGCGGCGGAGGAGGCGAATTCTAAATTTATAATACCCCAGCAGCGGCAACGGCGGCGTAGCTCGCCCTCGCGGGCGCGCGAGCGCGCGTATCTCTATTATAAGACTCTCATAAATCCATGCTTTCATTATCATAAATCGAATGCCATCAAGTCGTGCACGTCAGCCGGACGAATGCCTTCGCATGGCGGGCGCGAGCGAGCGTATCTCCGCGCCTGTCCGTGTGTATATAGGTACACCCTTGCCGCGACTTATTGTATACGGCTCATCGTGTATACCGTGTGTATGCATATACCTCCGCGTACATCAGCCCTTCGAGAGGATTATGTGCACGTGGAGGGACACGTGTTATAAAGTATCAAGACGATTGACGATGATAAAAATTATGGCTGGGTAACTGCCGAGCGGTATAGGCTGTCATTGGGATATAGGTATATGAGAAAAGAATGTTGTTACAGAAATATTTTTCGAATAAACTTTTGTAGTTTGATGCAATTCCAGTAATGCAATCTATCAAATTCAGCCTTTATCATGTATAAAAATATTCTGTTTTCTATAATATCTGAAAATTTTTAATTATCGTTACTGAAATATTAACATTTTTTAAGTAGTGTCATGGAAAACTGTATACATCCTTCTATACGTAATAGTAGTAATATATAATTTAAAATATCAATTTTCTATTAACAAAACGAGCATTGATTAGTAGATGAGTTGTAAATTATTATTAATTGATATAGTTGTGAATTTCATAGAAACATAAAAACTTTGTCAGTGTGATGGAAATTCGTCAAGAAATGGTAGGACAAGCATAAAACAATTGTTTCTGCACTATTTTGATAGAGCATAAACAGCTGATAAGAGTGACATCTTCAGATTGAACCTTTTCAAAACTTCCGCACGAAGGAGGCGGAAAGAATTACAGTCAGTCTTGTTTTAAGACGAGAGCAGAACATAAAATTTGTTATCAGTCAAATATTCCAATATCTGTCATATGTTATTTATAGCACGGTGTGACCTAAGTCCGCACTTAGGTCACGCCTATCTGTGACTTAAGTAGTCCATTATTGCACGGCGTTTGTCGCACTCGCTACGCTCGCGCGCTAACCTCACCGTGCAAAAATGGACTGCTTAAGGCACGAATAGGCGTGACAGCGGACTTAGGTAAACGTGCTATAAA
>JAPYZO010010899.1:0-15453 GCA_030522905.1 Torymus flavipes
AAACCGATCACACACGTCCTAATACACCGTCCAACCTTCAACGAAGCAACTCGCAAAACCCCGTAAACGTCCGACATCCACTCTCTTCTCCCCCTCCCTCTCTTTCTCGCATCACGCTTGGCATAATGAGCACCATAACCCCTCTCTCTCTCACTCCCCAGCACACAGATCTAAAATATGCAATATTCAGAAACCATCCGCGCACACTACACGACGCTCGCTTGCTGCCTCCTTCGACTCTTTCTCACGCGCTCGCTCGCTCGCTCCCCCATAGCTCGGGGGGCTCTCGCGCGCCTCCTCTCTCTATACATATTTATGGGGCACACACACATACACATATAAACATATATACGTATAGGAGGATAGTTCACCGGCGTGTATATCCCGTTGCCCCAGTGACGCTCTCTTGCGCGAGCGCTATCGCTGTATACGGCCACGCGGCGCCCGCTAATTAATTACAATGGCGAATTAATCGACGGCGCGCGCGCGGCCTTGGGGTAATTACTTAATTAAGTGAGTGCCGATTGATCGTGTGTGTATACGAAGCCGAGTGAACGAGAGATAGAGAGAGAGAGAGAGGGAGCGGCGCTGACAAATTGAGTCGAGAGAGGGGTTATGGGAGATTCGGAGTGCAAAGTGTGTGTGTGTGTGTGTCCGTGGGAATGCGAGGGGGTTGGTGGCGGTGGCGATCGAGACACACGCTGATTGGGTTATTCGCTGCTGATTGGGAATTGACGGCGACGAGGGGGTTGGTCGAGTGGGTGGTGGGGTTTAATGAGGCTGGAAGAAGTTCGTTTGGGCTGATTGGCGAAATAATCTTTTTCCGGAGTCAATTGAATGGTTTCGCGTGCGCTTGAAGTTCGATTAGGGCTGCTCCGTAAATATTTATGAAGAGGGTAACTCATTTGGACGCATGATCGATGATGTAGAGGAATGCTAATTACGCCATTTAACGGTTATATAGTCAATAATAAGTTGGAAGAGGTTTCCCGAGCCGAATTTTTATGAATATATAGTTTAAATATATTCGATACTAATATCCCCTAGACATATTTCAACTTATTTAACCAGAGCACAAATACAAGTAATTGCCATATATACATAATGTGTAAGATACCATAATATTTCCTGAGGAGATATGAAAAATATACCTGTATATCTTCTTTTTCACGTAACATAGGGTATAACGAAGTAACAATCTAAACAAATTAGAATACTCAACCAAATTAAACTAATTTGTCTCTGAAACTACCTTCCGCTACCTAATTTTTCCTCAATAAATTCGACGGAACCGTAACTTCAATTAAAAACAAAAGCAGCCGCACTAACGACGACAACGGCGAACGGCTCACTGCGATGCCCACATTAGATCACGTCGAAATAACGCGCAAAAATTTCGCATAATGTACCCATTAGCCTACTCTGCCCATCCGCTAATAAAGTCTCGTAACGTACCGAGCCATCGAAAAAAAGTAGCCTACCACGCGACTGCATAGCAAAAAAATCCTTATTAATCCAAGTACAGCGGGACCCGCCAGTACGATAACCCCGTCGCACTCCCATTACACATATATAACTATAAACAACCTAACGGTGCTCCGATTCCGTCGGCGGCGGCGGCGGCGGGCCCCGCGCAATAACAAGGCCCGCCGACTCGCAGAAACAAACAACATCACCCGTACGAATATATACACATACTAACGTTCCTATTTCTTTTTTTCTCTGTTGCAGCCGAAAGAACTCGATCGTTCTCAGGACCCAGCTATCCGTGCGAGTTCACACCATCATAGGTGAGTACAGCAGCAGCAGCAGCAGTAGTATAAGCAACAACAGCGCGCGGCATTAAAGAGGCCCAGTTTATAGACGCGGCGACGAATATACAGGCGCCTATCGGCTGCAGGATCGCGTTTTGTGTGCAAATGAATTTGCGCGTGCAGGATGGGAAGAGCTGCTGCATCTACTCCTCGTGAGCATTGTGTAGTAGCAGCACAGCGTATGCGCGAACGAGGTCACAAGTGCACGGGCACTTGTGTGTGCTTCCATCACACACGGCGTTGTAGCTAATGGCTTTTTTAGGACGGTGAGATGATGATGCTTTGACGTGTGTGTGTGCGCGGGCGCGCTAATTCCGATGTAATTAGATGGAGGCGAGATGCCGGGCTTTTTATGAGGCGAAGGTGGGAGAGCCGGATTCGATGTGCTTTCTAGGAGGATGAAAGTTGCGAGCGTGGATTTGTGAGCTCCCAGTTGTGAGTGATTAGAGGAGGATCGGAGGTTTGGATGGATTACGGTGGGATAATTATCTGATCCTTACGAACGGAAGGATTATTTAGTAGTAGTAAGTTTTATTCGTATAATTGGAAACGCGATGAAAACAATGTGTTTGAACAATTAAAAATAAAAGTTTTTGACGTTGGAAAAGTTTGTTGTAATGATATCCGTCGCTTTGGGAAAAATTTGTAACTACCTGAGATAAGACAATTTTTGACTCTATAATATGCTTGTTACTGAAAAAGTTCATATGCGGGTTAATTAAATTCTAAAACGACCGAGCTGCCATCACACATCACCCGCGTCATTCTTTGAAAAACAACACAACCCGAGAAATTCACACTCTCTGATGTCATACACCTAATTAGCTCGCCACTCATATTTTTCACCAACTCAATCCAAGATAAAGCGAAACATACGCACCGCGTCAAGAGCCTCATTGTATTATTATGCGCCGATAAGACGCACGAGCCACCTGTGCCCGATTCCCCGGGCATTATTAATAAAGACGCGCCGGTGCTCACGCGCGCATAACCTCGAGCTATATCTCCGCGTCGAGAGCGCGCGCGTATATTTTATCAGCTGTTTCCGGCAATTTCGCGCCGCGTTCCCAGCCTCCTTCGCCCTGCGAATTTACAGCCTCACCGTACTATGAAGCCCCTCTCTCACTCGATGTAAACTCGATCGGTCGATTAACCTGCAACACGTATAGGTAGAGAGGATACGTCGCGGGCGGGTGTAACTCTTGAACGCGTACGTTATATAGTCGCTGGCAGATCGGTGAGGCAAGGTGCGATGGGAGGATGTAGGTATATATACGCGTATGTGCGCGGTGAAGTGGAAGAGTGACGGATAACGCGTTGTTTGTTTCTTCCGGAGATTTTGCTTGCGAGGTTGATGCTATAGAGCTGTGATGAATTGTGGTGTGAGAAAAAAATTATACGCGAATGTGAGAGCATTATTTTCAAAATGACTTTAGCTGGGTCAATTTGAGTATGTATACATGAAAATGTCAAGTGCACGCGATTAGTTAATTATAATTTAGTGGAAAATAGCTTCATTTACACCCTCATTATTCGCGTCTCGGTATAGCGAGACTTTGGGAAGTATTACACTGGCTTACATAGCTACTTACGTTATTTACGGTCGAAATCAGGCTTATGGTATGAAGCCAGTTAATGAGACTTCCGTTGGCATAATAAGATAATATTTTATAAATAATATACGTAAAGGTAGAGTTGCTTTATGAATAGTTGTTGTATCTCATCTCTTTTACATTGTTTACATGTTGCGATGCATTAAACAATGTAACTGTTAATATTAACCAAAGGTTATTCAAATAAAAAAATTATATTTTTTGTAACGGATTGTTGCTTATAAATGAACATTATCACGTGTATGAATCTTAAAAAAAACAAGTTTGCAATAATTGTACAATAAAATCTTTAACACACTCGAGAAGCGCAATAAAACGGAATTTATTGCATAAACAGCATCATAATAGTACGTCAGAGTACAAATCCTTCTTGCACCGATTGCTTCTTATAGCACTGATCCACTCGCGTGACAACAGGCAACACCGCCACTGTACCGCCGCCGCTCCAGATGTAAATTTTCGTCCAGAGGTCAAGCCTTGTGAAAAGTTCAACCCGCTTCGGTATAACGAGCGCAAAAGCCCGCCAAAGAGATGCCGCGCGCATTCTCGACAAAGAAACGCGCTGCGGACGAATACAGAACGGTACCGCGCATGCGCCCACGTGATCAGCTCTGAAAAGAAATTTTATCGAGAAATACGCTCGATTCTTTTTCGTATAAGTACCTAATTCGAAATCGATTCTGATGCGTCTCACAAAAAAGTCATATTAGTAGTGCAATTATAAAGTGTGTACTTATTATTTTTGCTCAAGTTTCTAATGACGTATAAGTACTGTACCTTTGGCGTTATTTTAAATGAAGCTTGTAATCGGCAAATTATTATAAACAGAGATTGTAAGCGCGTAAGTAGGATAGAATCGGGAAAATCATTCATGCAAACTCGTTGTAACTTCACTAATACGGCACTGTTTATTATTGATGGTTATAGTGATTTGGTACATCTAACAACACTTAATATTTACGTAATTTAATAATTAGTGATTGGCAAAAAGACTAGCAGATATAAAGTCAATTAATCTCTAATACTGTAGTGCGTGTGGCCAAAAGGTTTTTCCTGCGTAGCGGGAGATGGAGAGTGCACGGTTACTTAAATTACAATACTCTCCAACGGCTCGGGTAATACTGACTACGTAATGCGCAAGCAACCAAAAATAGACCCACGAGTAGCGCGGATTCCTACGCAAGTAGAGACAATAAGTGTCGCGTGATTTTGGGGAAAGGTAACCGTGAAACATGAAAATAAATACATAACTATATAGTGCAGCCTCAATAGAGATAGATCAAATAGTATACGTTTGGTAGAAATATACAAAATTATATCTAGATTGAATTGCTAATTTTATTTTATTCTTTACAAATGTAATATATAATTTAATATAAAGTATGCGTTATAACCTTTTTAATTATCACTAATTAAATACAATCGAATACTTTCTTAAGTTTATTTTCACTTTGCGTCAAAATCCATTTAATTACATTCTGTAAACTTCTTTAAACATAGAAATTTTTATTTTCAATGACACAAATTATTCAATTCTGTGTTATAAGTCAATATAAACTCATTATTTACACTTAAAAAAATAACTTTTCTATATTATAATATGTAGATTAGTATTTATAACATATCTAAAACTATTTGGTAAGTTACTTTTATTATAATTCTGACTGCAATTCTTTGCTACTGCGATTTTCAATGATCTCAATAGAGGAATTATAACTTTTTTAATTAATTATTGCAATAAGTGCACGAATATATTGGTATATAGGGAATATGTCAAAATTACATGAATAAATATGATATTTTACTCATATAATCCTCGATAATATTTTATTCTGTTACGTATCTTATATGCAAATCCTCACATCACGCAGCCCAATTGACGTTCTAAAGAATAAAAGTTATTTGAAATAAGAAAATAACAATCGCCAAAGTATATCCTGTAATTAAAATGAAAATCAAAAGTTTTAAAATAAACTGTGATTCGTCGTTTGAAAAAATTTCATTATCCTTATGAATATCCCTATTATTATAAAGTTGAGTTATGCCACTTTCTGCAATCCTATATATTATTTTCTGTAGTTTAATCTGAAACGGAGAGTTGTGATCTAAACGAAAAGTTTCATATGTGTAACCCATTGCAGGATTTGCTATTTTCATTAATGACTGGTAATTTACGTGCTTTTTTAATATGTCTTGCGCTAGAGCCTCGTACATAACACATATTTCGTTTCCATTTAAATATATTGTTTCCATACAATTATTTTCATCACCTTGGCTCATTATGTATGATTTATTTAATATTTTGTTATAGTACATATCCTCGATACTGAATTTAGTACTAATGATAAATTTAGATTTATATTCGTATTCCATCCGTATTCGAAATGTGGATTCATATATTTCTTGATAGGTATCGTAAGATGTAGTTTCAAAAGACAATTGAGTTTCAATAAGGCTTGAATAAAATTCGTTTGAGTAATAATAACTCAAAAATCCAAAATAGATCATGAAAATTTTTTGCATTAACGTTTGTGGACTAGCAACAGCAGATCCTCCAATTAATTGTTGTAGAATGTTCAAAGCATTCCAATACGCACTATTGTGACGTAAAATCTTATTTATACTGCTTCCGATAATTATAACGATTATTAATATGCCTACATGTATGAGGATTTGGTAGATATTACGTAGTATAAGAATTCTTCGTTTAGGGACAACCGCAATTACTTTTTTAGCATTATCAAACACTTGCAATTGCGCAGATCCGGTTACTGACCTACGATACACCCTACGTTTCAAGTTAATATGTCCTGTCTTCACTCCTGAAATATACACTTCATCAGGAAGTAGTGTTATATTCAATTTCTGCAAAGCTATTGATATAACAGGTATTACAGTTTTATCCAGATAGTAGTTAGTATTTAGGTTTCCATATATGTCTCTGGTAAATTTAGCATGGTTGTTGTCTATAATGAATTCGTAACCATTTACATTGCGTAATTTGTCTGGAAAAATTTCTGTACTTGCATCAAACATATTATTGTAAGTCTTATTAAAAAATGGATTATAATAATGTATTACAGGATTATAACATTTTTCTTTCACATTTATGTTTATAATTGTTAAATCTAAAAATTTCAGGCTCCAACCGTATTGCATAATATTTTCGAAATTAATCAATTGTATGTCATTATCAATGTGAACAATTAAACATTTTGCTCTTTGAGCGAACCCTCTATTAAATCTGTACAAATAAAACCTCAAAGTTGATTCTTCATCTGTTGCATGCGTCAGAATAATATATGTCACAACATTCCTCATACGTGTTAGCAGAGGTCTGAAGTGTAACTCAGCTGCATGTATAATAGTAAGTGGATACCTTTGAGAGATCAGATGAATCAAAGCATTGTGTTCAGATATTAATCTTGACTCATTTAATACAACAACCATTGCTTGATAATTACTACGTAAGGTATGAACAATGTTTACTGCCAATAAATTGAACCATTCGCATTGCATCAGTCCATATTGGAACGATATTTAAAAAAACGGCAACATAATATTTAATTTTCATGTTTAGTATTCAACTTTTATTGCGTTTGTTTTCATTCTGGCTAGCTTTGACATAATGAATACTCTTTTACAACTATTTTTTTCAGAGGGACATATAACTGGAATTATTGATGACCAATATCAATAATACTTAGAATAAGTAGACTCAATTCCATCTTTCAATTAAATATTAATTTTTTTCATAATATTTATCTAAGTGAATTAAATTATTACTTATTTACATTGGAACTCACAAGTAATCGAAGAGTCTACGTCAATATAATATATATTAAAGCAGTTTATGAGGATAAATTATTTATTGATAATTCATACTTTTTAAATTAAATTCATTGAAAAATTACAATTTTAGAGTATAAAATCGGGCACTGTCGAAATAGTGCATATCGCCGGCTGAGAGGAAGAAGAAAGACGTATTTCCCCGTATACTGGCCGAGTATTGTCCGTGAGGGTGCTGAGATACGTCATTCTTTATCCGCGAGTCGAGATAGGTTCTTCTTTCTCTCTGCCGTCGATAATCTCAAAATAGCGTATAGAATAGAATAGAATAGAATAGAATAAAAATTTATTTGCATTTGCAAAAATAATACAGGCAGTATCACAGAATAAGGATGTGCATACGGTTCGTCAAAATACATAGTATTACCACAGAATAGAAATATATTCAAAATTAACGTAGAATTACAGACTATGTACAAATGGAATCACAGTAGAATTCAAGATCGTAATATCGTCGGGTGAGAGGTGAAAGGAGACAACTCTGTTGAAAGCTAAGAAACCAGATAACTCGGCCGAGCGCTAAGAAACCAGACAACTCGGCCGAGAGCTAGGAAACCAGACAACTCGGCCAAGAGCTAAGAAACAAGACAACTCGCGGGCTCCTTTTTTCATTCGCTTTTTAATTGGAAATTTTTGTTTCTTATGTACGAAAAAATTTTTTTTGTGATTATTTTTGTGATTTTTGATGCTATTGCGAAGTGCTGTATGGCGTTAAAATCCTTGATTTTCTAACTCACTACCATAATTATCAACTGAAAAACCCAATGAAAAAAGGATCCCGCGAGTTGTCTGGTTTCTTAGCTCTCGGCCGAGTTGTCTGGTTTCTTAGCTCTCTCCTTTCACCTCTCACCCGACGATATAATCTCACGTCGTTTAGAAAGCGTAGAAGAGCGCAGGTGCGCGCGCATTGCCAGTTAACGATGGCTGAGACGAAGAAGGCGCTATCTCGGCTCGAGCAGTGACGAATGCACTATCTCGGCACAAGGTCCGAAGAACGCGTTATCTCGGAGCGAACAGTAAAAACGTGATATCTGAAGCAGGATTTTGTTTTTCTTAATTTTATAGTGGCATTACTGCCATTACAAAATTGGAGACAAAAATATCCTGCTTGAGATAGCGCGTTCTTCGGAGCTCGCGCTGAGGTAGCGCGTTCTTCGTTGCTAGCGTCGAAATAGCGCGTTCTTCATTGCTCGAGCCGAGATAGAGTCTTTTTCCTCTCAGCCGTCGATATACAGAATTATCAGTGTATCCACTGTTTAGTAGTGTATATTCGCTATATCAGATAGTACCCAACTTTACACTCGAAAGATGTGATTTTTCACGCAATTTAATATAAACATAAAAGAACAGAATAAAATATACCATTTAGAAAAGGAGAAATTGACATTTGCATTGTAAATTCAAGTTTATTAACGTCTTGTTTTTGTGATACATAATTTTGAACGAATGTAAAAGCCGTTGCAGTTAAGCCATTATGGTTGGTTTATTTTCTACCAGGGTCAATATAAATTCATTACTTACTCTTCAAAAACTAACTATTCTATATTATATATAGATTAGTATTTATAATACATGTAAAACTTTCTGGAAAGTCACTTTTAATTATAATTCTGACTGCAATACTTCTAACTTCGATTTTTGAGCATCTCAGTAGAGGAATCATGACTTCTTGAATTAATTATTGCCATAAATCCACCTACTCGACATTATAGATATACACTTGTTCAAATTTAGAGGGAATATGATGAAATTACACGAAAAAATATGATATTTCACTCTTCACTTATTTTATATGCAAAACATCACACCACGCTGTCCAATTGACGTTTTAAACCATAAAAGTTATTTGAAATAAGAAAACAACAATCGCGAAAGTATATCCTATAATTAGAATGAAAATCAAAAGTTTTAATATGAACTGTGATTCGTCGTTTGAAAAAATGTCATTATTCTTAGGAATATCCCTATTACTATAAAGTTGAGTTATGCCACTTTCTGCAATCCTATATATTATTTTCTGTAATTTAATGTTAAATGGAGAATTAATATCTAAACGGAAAACTTGATACGTGTAACCCATTGGAGGATTTGCTATTCTCATTACTGACTGGTAATTTACGTTCTTTTTCAATATGTCTTGCGCTAGAGCTTCGTGCAAAACACATATTTCATTTCCATTTAAATATATTGTTTCCATACAATCCGTTTCTTTATTGTTTGATAATATTTGTGATTTATTTAATATTTTGTTGTAATAAACATCCTCAATACTTAATTTAGCATCAGTAATAAGTTCAGTTTTATATTCATTGCGCATCCGTATTCGAAATGTGGATTCATATATTTTTTGATATGTATCGTAAGTTGTAGTTTCAAAAGACAATTGAGCTTCAATAAGGCTAGAATAAAATTCGTTTGAGTAATAATAACTTAAAAATCCAAAGTAGATCATGAAAATTTTTTGCATTAATGTTTTTGGACTAGCAACAGTAGATCCTCCAATTAATTGTTGTAGAATGTTTAAGGCATTCCAATAGGCACTATTATGACGTAAAATCTTATTTATACTGCTTCCGATAATTATAACGATTATTAATATGCCTACATGTATCAGGATTTGGTACGTATTACGTAGTATAAGAATTCTTCGTTTAGGAACAACCGCTATTACTTTTTTAGCATTATCAAATACTTGCAATCTTGGAACACCGACTGACGTAATACGATACAAGGAACGCTTCAAGTTAATAAACCCTGTCTCCACTCCTGAAATATATATTCCATCAGGAAGTAGTGTTACATTTAATTTCTGCAAAGCTATTGATATAGCAGGTAATACCGTTTTGTCCAGATAGTAGTCATTCTTTATGTTTCCGTATATATCTTTGCTAAATTTAGCATACATGTGGTTGTAAACAACGAATTCGTAACCATTTACATCAAGCAATTTGTCAGGGAAAATGTCTGTACTTGCATCAAACATATTATTGTGAGTTTTATTTAAAAATGGATTATAATAATGTACCACAGGATTATAACATTTTTCATTCAAATTTATATTTATAATTGTTAAATCTAAAAATTTTATGCTCCAACCGTATCGCATGATATTTCCAAAGTTAATCGATTGTATGCCATTATCAATGTGCACAATTAAGCATTTTGCTCTTTGAGTCCACCCTCTGTTTAATCTGTACAAATCAAACCTCAAAGTTGATTCTTCATCCGTTGCGTACGTCAGAATAATATACGTAACAACATTCCTAATACGTGTTAGAAGAGGTCTGGATTGCAACTTATCTGGATTTACAATAGTAAGTGGATACCTTTGAGATATGAGATGAATCAAAGCGTTGTGTTCGGATATTAATCTTGACTCATTTAATACAACAACCATTGCTTGATAATTACTACGTAAGGTATGAACAATGTTTACTGCCAATAAATTGAACCATTCGCATGTTTATTATTAAACTTTTATTGCGCTTATTTTTACTCTGACTAGCTTTGACGTAATGAATACTCTTTTACAACAATTTTTTTCAGAGGGATATATAACTGCTGTCATTGTTCTCTGGTATTAATAATACTTAGAGTATATTATACTCAATTCCATTTTTCAAATGAATCTTAATTTTTGTATTAGCTTAGATAATATTCATTTAAGTGAATTAAATTATTACTTATTTAAATTAAAACTAATAAGCTATTGAAGAGACCTTGCGTTATTATTAAAGCAGGCTTATAAAGATAATTTATTCATTGCTAATTCATACATAGTTATCTCCTAATAAAAGCACTGAAATAAAAGATCCCGCCGAGAAAGGTGGGAATTTGAAAGGCTGTAGTAGAGAGAGAGAGAGAGAGAAAGACAGGATTTACTTAGAAGCAATAGTTTATAATAGTACATTCCATAAAAATGGCGTAATGTAGGTGATTCTTGTCCAAGTGAAACGAGGATGACAGTTGCAACGAGAGCGAGCCACGTGGCTACTATATACTATTTTTTGAAAATAAGATTAAAAAATCGAATATTGATGCGAGCGCAAAGTGATCGATTTCTCGCTCTAGGGTGCAAATTGAACACTTCAACCCGAACAGGCATGAATATAACCGATTTTCACGCCTTAGGTTCAAAATAGTACTTTTTGTAACCGGCGTAAAATGAAGTTTTACGTCTCAATTTATGATCGCCGAGGGCTGAAACCATTACATCCGCGTTTTAAACCATATTATTCGATGAGCAGGGGTGGGAAATTGGTTTTTACTGTTCATATTGCGGGGTAAAAAATTTCGTTTTACGATCAATTGAGCACATATTTTTATTTTACGCTCCCGCGGGCATTGAGAAATAGAATACGCAATCACCTACTATGCGCCCTTGTTACATAATGTATTATTATATTTAGTTCTAATTATATTTAATCCATCAATGTCGAGATACTGGAATCATATTTTAATACAATTACTTAATTCTAGAAACCACTTATTATTTTAACTTTAATACTGAATAACAGTTACTACTTATACTTTTAAACGTAAATACTTAATATTTAATGTATTATTCAGTTACTTATAATTTATTTTTACTTTCTACATGTGTACGTTCCGTGGGTTTCCAAAAAATACATCGTCTATCCTTTTCTATCGATAATGTAAAAATGAAAAGTTTCATTTATCAAAACTCTGGTAGGAAATTAATTATATTTTATAGCTAACTTGTGAATTAAACGGAAGCATTTTTATCAAAAATCAAAATGGAAAAATAATATAATTCATAATCATTATTACCGATTGGAATAATAGAAGCAAATCTTGTTCACACTACATTTTTTTTGGTCAATCTATTACCTATAACTTAGAATTTGTTTGTTTATATAATATTTCAATAACGGAAAATACAGGTTATAAGATATAAAATTAGATTTATTGTCTCATACTATAACACAATATGAATATAGATATCCCAGTAGTGACGTCACTATTCTCTCAAGAAATTCGGCGCAATTGTTCATATATAGATAATTCGCCACCATACAAACTTTACTCTCCTTTTCCAAGCTACTCGATTTTACAAAAACAATAAGTATTCACAGATTGACAATATACACGTGATAAAATGGGAAACATGCCAAATGTTGTTTATTACTTTGAAATCTTGAATCTACTCGTTAAAACTAAAATTGACGCAAGACACTTATCTTTCTGGTATAGAGGCGCGCTTGGTGTCTCCCCGTCAGGGCAACCTCGCTCGATGCTTCTCTTCATCGCTGTCTTGCCGATGTCTTCCGCCCGATAACTATCATTGTAGATGATAATTTCTTTGGACAGATATCTCTTTCACCTTTGGTACTATATAGACTGGACATCATCGTAAAGAGGGCGATGGTCGGAGCGTAGTTTGAGGGCTTTTGACTCGTCGAGTATCCTAAACGGAAAGAGAGTGAGTTCGCATAATGTCTCGTACTTATTACCTTTCTTTACGCGCGATTAGCGCACCCTGTACTTATTACATATCGGTCGAGAACTAGTGGTAATCTCGCGGGAGATTCGAATAAACATTCGCTACAAACTTGGAATATTAAGCTGAAATTGTTTAAATAACATGATTATATCATTTTTATACCTTTCAATATGCGTTTAAACATCGCAAGAAATAATTCTCTCCTTTATCCTTGGGCTAAAACGAATTTCTAATATTTGAAAGAGGAAAACAATAATAGCGCAAGCATATCCAACAGTTAAAATAAAAATTAGAATTTTTAAAGTAAATTGTGTTTCTTGAATATGAAGCATATGACTTTCTTTGTAAATATCTGTTTTTGCATAAAGTTGAATTATACCAATTTCCACAATTCTATGTATTATTTTCTGTAATTTCATGATGAATGGGGAATTGAAATCTAAACGAATAGTTTTATACATGTAGCCAAATGCAGGATCTGCTATTTTCATTGCTGACTGATATACCGGGTTCTTTATTAAAATGTCTTTTGCTACCTCCTCACCCATGATGCATATTGCACTTTTAGTTAAATATATTGTTTCCATACAATTGTTTTCTTGACCTGTGTACATTGTATTGTTTATTTTGAGTACGATTTTATTGAAGTACGATTCCTCACTATTTAACTGCCTATCGATCACTCGTTTGTGTTTATAGCTGATACGTATGTGGAATTGGGATTCATATATTTCTTGATACGTATGAAATGGTTCGTCCTCAAAAGTTAATTGAGTCTTAATTAAGCTAGAATATAATTCATTAGTGTAATAACCACTTAGAAATCCAAAGTATATCAAGAATGTTTTCTGAATAAATGATTGTGGATCAACCAAAGAAGACCCTTCAATTAATTGATGTATAATGTTAAAAGTCTCCCAATATCTACTGTTAAGATGAAGAATTCTTTTTATATTATTACCAATGATTATTACAATTACTAGGATTACAATATGAATTAGAATCCCATGAACATTACGCAGCTTCAAAACTTTTACCTTAGGTACAACTGCTATTAGTTTATTAGCATTATCTAATATTTGCAATCCACTAATGCCTAATGCCGTTGGAAGAGCTTCTATCCGTTTGAGGTTTATGAATCCGGTCTTTACTCCTGTGAAACCATAAGCTTGATCAAAAATCAGTGTCACATTTAATTTTTGTAAAGCTACTGAAGCTATTGGTAGTACGACTCGATCCACGTAGTTTTCGTATTTTAAATTTCCAAATAGATCTTTGATGATGCTAGATTCATCATAAAATACAATAAATGGATAACCGTTAACATTAAGCAATTTTTCAGGAAAAATTTCTGTTTTTCGATCAAAAAGATGGTTGTTAGTCATATTGAAAAATGGATTATAGTAACGAACGAAAGGACTAGAACATTCTCTTTTTATATTTATATCTATAATTGTTAAATCTAAATATTTCAAGTTCCAACCATGTTCTATAATATTTTTGAAGTTTATTAAATGTGTTCCCTTATCAAAATGAACAATTAAACATTTTGCTCTTGGGCCAAACCCTCTATTAAATCTTGACATATAAAAACTTAAAAGTGCTTCTTTATCAGTGGTATATGTTAAAATAATGTACGTTACAATTCTTCTGGTACGAGTACGAACAGGAATTCTCTGAAGAACGATTGGATTTACAATAGTAAGTGGATATCTCTTTGATAGAAGATGAACTAAAAGATTATGTTCGTGTAATAACCTAGAATCATTCAATAAAACAACTATTGCTTGGTAATTACTATGTAAGTTCTGAGTAATTTTTAATGCTAGTAGATTTAACCATTCACATGATCCGATTTGATGTTTTGAAAATTGTGTGTTTACCGCCAGTTTAAAAATATTTAGAAAAGTTATGTAAAATATTAGTTTCATATTTATTGTATGAAAAATCGCACGGACTTAATTAAGATATAGATGTTTGTTGAATCACTTAATAAAAACAAAGTCTAAAGTCATATATTTAATTGTATTAGATAATTTTGAATTATTTAATCAGTTTATTATCACTATTATTCTAAAGCAACTTATTGCAGAGATTTCAGAAATCTTTTTGTACAGGCCGTAATATTAGGAATATTGTTCCCTCTAGAACCAGTTTATTAAAGATTATTCGCACAAAGTCGCAGCATAAATACACTTGTTGAATCGGTCTTTTAATAAATAATTCCAAATTCTTTATTATATTTTAATTTCTAATTAATAATTCAATTTAAAAATGCAAGTATTCCTATTGAAACACATATACTTTATGAATTATTTAAAATCTGGTTCAATCCAATACATTAATAATGAAATTTCTTTTAAAGTCTACAAAGAGAGTCAAATGAGTTATCGGGTAAATATAATTTTTCTTTGCATGTAGTGCTTTGAAACTAGCCCTATCAATTAACAATGTTGAAAATGTAATCGGTAATAATTTATAGTGACATATTCAGAATATAAATACCAAATTACAAATACACTTAGACAAAGTATTGGCCTCCGTGATAAGCAAATAAAAAAATAAAAAATAAAACAAACATGAAAAATTATATTGATTGAATTGATAATTCTACTTTGTACTTTGCATAAATTAAAAATACTACAGCCCATCTGCCAGAAGTAAAAAAGTCGTGTTGTGATAACTAGAGCGACTCATGACTGGATCAAAACTA
>JAPYZO010010900.1:0-16697 GCA_030522905.1 Torymus flavipes
CCAACCCATATAATCTCTCTCACTACCACCCTGACCATCGTCGCGCGCCATCGCAATAACCCATCAGCTCGCAACCGATCCATCCCCGAATAGCCACGGCGCCGGCTTGCTCACCTCTCATGATGCCAAGCCAAAAGAACCTCCGCCGCGTCGGCCTATTTATTAATCACTCGCTCGCGATGGCAGCATATACTGCACAGACGCGCGCGCGCGGGCCGCGGGCGTCGCCTGTAAACTTCTTATGCACGCGCAAGAGAGAGAGAGAGAGAGAGAGAGTAGACGGAGGCGGAGGATGGAATTAAACTTCCTTCCCAGAAATAATAAAGCCGCGCCGTAAAGCCGGCCTTTACGAGCTCGCCTGCTCGCTCGACTCTAATTGCGTAATAAGTCAGTTGCTAGCGCACGGGTGTGTGTATCTATAACCATGCTTTACTCGTCCTTTTTTTCTACACTAGTATATAGAGGAAAGTTGTGTGTAGGAGGATTTTGTGACACCGAATTCTGTTAAACATGAGTGTCGAAAAGCTATGCAAACGATTGGATGGACGGATTATTCACAGAGACGTTATACATCAGCGATGAAAGCATTGCGCCGCTGTTGGGCATATATCGCGCGTGTGTAAGCGTGACAGTGTACGTATATATATCAAGCGTATCGCCTTACGCGTTTATTAATTCAATCCCGCGTCGATGTGTTTTCGCAATACTCTGAGCGCGCTTGCACTGACAGCTTTTATATTCGTCGTGATTATTATAGAGGGGAATATATCGGCGATGGACACTTTCGTCTGTGAAATGCATATCTAAAAGCTTTATTGTAAGCATAAATCTAATGCTATACTGTATATATGCGTCGGTTCTTTGATGATTTATGTAACGGTGGTGAAGAGTTTCAATAAACGTATTACAATATATTCTATTCTATAGAACCGTTTATGAATATGCATTGTGAACTTCATTATGGCAAACGTTGCGAATTACAAATGAAGTCGTAAAAAACGACGACGACCGCCGCGTCATTAGAAATAATACGCTTTTATTGGCATAAGACGAATCGATACACGGCCATAAAACTGTACACAAACGCTGAGCGCTCTTCTAGCCGAGTATTTTAAGATTAACGAGTCATCGTCGTACATCATCTGTCCACATCAATCAGAATAACGCTAACAGCGACAACTTGACAATTCTTTTATGAGCTATGAAATACACTCACTCTACACGATCGTTCGCTCTCGCTTTACACGAACAACTATAACGAACGAACTCGTCGGGCTTTATATCCCACGACTATCCCCTGTTTCTATAAAATTTCACTCCACCATATATAAGAATCAATAATAATAACAATCACACACAGACATAGGCCACCGGCAACCGCATATCCATTACCGTGCAACCTCAATTTTCCCTCTCTCCCGTGCGGCCATTATCTTCTTCGCAAACTATTCCCTCCATCAACGATTCCCTCGTATATATACGTACACGCCGGAGGTTAAAAACCTTTCGCGATATATATGTGTGCGTGCAGCCTATACGCGCTCGATGAATATTTCCACGCGCTGATGCGTGCGAGCGCGAATCGATATAGGTGTAGAGGCGCAGGCAGTTCTCGTAGTGTGCGAAGGTTTTCATTGCGAAGGGAGAGAGGGAATAAAGAAGTTGTAACTTGGTTTCGGTGTAAGGAAGTTGGAGAAGTTTTTTTATAGCTATACTGGGGATCGAGGTTGGAGCAGTGGTTTATAGATGTGTCGAGTGGTTGTGGACAGTGTTGTCGCGTTGTTTGTAAAGTTGTGTAATGAATGGTACAGGGTAAAATTGTACATAGTATTGGGGTGGTTGCGAAAGTTAATCATTTATTTCGATTACTAAAAAGTTGTTCAAGTCTTTCCCTCTTTTAAACAAAAAGCGAGTTTTAAGTCTGTACAATTTGAAACAATGAAAATACATCATAATACGTATGTACATATAGTTGCATGGAGAAAGTTTGCAGTTTAACATAGCATTTGCATTGTATATATAATATTAAACTATTGTAACTTTGTAAAGAATCAATATTTTTTCAATCTGAAAAATTGAATAAAAGCTCGATTCCTCGAGTTTCAATTTCAATTTCTAAAATTCGATTTGAGGCCTTTCAAGCGAGAGTAGATATCGTTTGAAAGAGATTTTTTTTTCCAAAATAAAACTACAAGTTTTTTTTAAGACATAATATTCCACCTCTCTTTACATTCCTACATCAAAAAACACATCCCAATGTTTCAGCTCAATCCGTGATCCAAATCGCTGACACTCTCCTGTACTAAATCTTTTAGACTCAAATCCAAAACTATTATTCCGCATAATTTCCAGTAAAACTCCCCCATCCAAACCCTAAAACTCCCATAAATCTTCACCTCAAACTCGCCAACCATCCCACCGTCCACAACGCAGTTACAAAGACATCCACCATCAACGACACACACGCGCTCCTTCCAACCGGTTTCCCTTACTCATTACACTCATGCACCTCTCCGCTCCCGAAACTGTATACATACACCGTCTCGCGGCCATCAGCTTCATTCATTTACACGGCAGCGTAAACACATCGGGCCCCGCGTTATTATGAATGCGGCGCCTCTCACTCGCGAGATGAATCGGCCGATAACACGCCTCGCGCGCGGAAACCGGTCCACAGCTCTCGTCGCCGACAAGTGCGATAATCGCGCCTGCGACCGTGTCATTACGAACATTGTCGGCTCGCTCGAGTGTATTGTCTCTCTCTCTCTCTCACGTGTGCGGCGGGATTAATTGCGTAATTCGTGGGTGTGCGACGGGGGATCGATCGGTGGGTGGGGCGGAATGATCGATGCGTATCGAAGTGCGCTGTTATTAAGCGTCGTCGATGATGTTTTTTCTTTTTATTACGAGGCTCGGTTGTGTGGTTGAAAAATCGTTTAAGTAGTGACTACGCTGTTTTCTAATAGAGTAGTATAGATAATATTCTTTTTAATAAACGCTTGAAGTTACTTTAAATTCATCGGCCACTTTGCACATACCTTTTCCCTCATTACCCCCGATCGATACTGCCACCGCGCGTTCCCATTCTTCTTCTCCCGGTCGAGTTCTATATCTCTCCGCGGCTGTTCCTCTTTTTGCCGCGTCCGAGGCTTTTAAGGATCCCGAGCCACCGAGCGACCGGAGAATCCTTTATGCGCGCGTTCTACTACTCGAATCCTCGATGCCAAAGTCGCGTGTTCTATTGCATTCAAATGTAATGGGAATTCCAGGCGATCGGCGAGATCGAAGGCTCCGACGAGGAAAAGTAGGATTCGCGAGTGGTTGCGGTTAGTGGACGCGGTAATATTTTGGTTGGGAAATGTTTGCTGAAGAAGAAATGGTAATTTGGAGCAGATGTTGTCTGTTGTTTGCATAGTACTTTGACAATAGAAGTACCGAATAATCTTCAATTCAACATACAACCAACCGAGAGAAAAATACACTCCTCTACAAAAGATACTATTACCCATATTACCAAAAAACATTACCCATACCAACAAGTCAACCGTCACAGATCACAAACCCAACGATTGGCCATCCACAAAAACCACACGAACCTCACCCACGCACTTTTACATCCACAACCGCTCCATTAACTCTCTCTCTCCCTCTCCCATCCTCGGGCATCCCGGGCGCTACCTGTCACCCGCGAGAGTAAAAGCGCGCCGTATAGATCCGCGCGCGCGCAGCCGTGGCCAGCAAGAGAGAGAGAGAGAGGCTAGAATGTGTCCTTGGGCCGCGGTGCCGTTGACCTTCCCCGTGTGCGCGGCACTGCACCGGCCGTTCGCTGCTGCTGCAGGCAGCCAGCCAGCGTGTATATGTGGTATAGGCTGGGTCGAGGCTCGGCGGTGGAAGGTTCGGGAACGGAGAGAGGATGAGACTGCATTCGAACGGTGCGGTTGGTTGTGGTTATGGGCGCGGGTTGCGAGAGTTTGATTGTTTAGGCCGAGTGCTGGATTGTTTATTGATTGTTCGGGGTTTGAAAAAGGTTTTGTTGGTTTAATAGTGGAAAGGGTTTTTATGCCATGAATTTATTTTGATTATACGAGTTGAATAAGGATGAATATAAATTTGAAACGAACAGGATTTTAGAATGAAATAAACGATAAATTGGCCTATCTATCTGTATCTATAATCATACCTCCTCACACTCTCGTTACAAGCTAGCCAACGCCGCGCGGGCGACGACAAAACCCAAACAAGTGCAGCATGCGCGCTGCGCCGTAATAATCGCGACACAGCAGACGCAGCGCGTAATCGTCGCGTATATAATACTCACGGCGCCACGAAATATATAATGGCTGTACCTCTATGCGCCGCGAGCGGCTTGCAGGAATTTCGTATTCACGCGCACGACTCAATTCGCGCATTCATATTCATCGGCCGCGCCGAGACGCGCGCACTGCACCGACGATGAATATGTATGTGTGTATGTATGTGTACAGTCGTTAATACGAGGGAGAGAGATTTTTTAAGGTGTGTGGAGGGGATGGGAATAATAGTTTGGTCGAGTAGCTTTTGGGGCTGAGGTGGGTTAAGTGATTTTAAAAGATGCGCTGTGTGTTGAATGGTCGATGCTAATTTGCTTGTATTTCTATATAGTTTTTGTTGAAAAAAGGGTAAATATCCACGATGATTGATCGTGTATGAAAAAAAATGGATTAATGGAACAAAAAAAGCAGCAATAATTGATAACCGAAGGACGCATCACGACCCATTACAAACTCAAACCAGCTCCCGATCCTCATTTTTATTTACCTCCCGCCCCTCGATATTTACATGAGCAACCTTCCGTCCCGTCGCGCATTTTTAAACCTCTTCAAAAAAATCAATATACATACACATACACACACACACACCTCTATACTTCGAGTCCGACATCCGATCACAACGCGAACTCAACACGAGCGCTCTCGTATAATACACGCTTCTGCTATCAACGCGCGCGCGTCCGCGAATGATCGATGACGGCATTAAGCGCTCGCGCGCCGCCGAAAAAAAAACCGGGCCGACGTCGTCGTTTAGCGATCAGGGGATCGAAGGAGACTGCGAAGTCTTTTGGAGGATTGTGTTTGATTTTCAATTTTCTCGCGGGCATGGAAGCGTGGTAAGAGAACCGTAATTAATAGTTTTCGATATAAACAGGATTAATAACGGGTGTGATTTATGTCAGCGCGGTATAGATGGTTGAGTGTATTTATATATAGCTAACGGTTATTGGCGATTTATTAGGGGGATATGCGTAGAAGTTAACGCTGGCGATGTGAATTATATTGCGGTTTTAATTGTCTATCGAAATGACCTGCTATATTTGATAGATTATATTTGTGTGAAAGAAAATAAAGAAAGTCATCAATTTAACAATGAGCTTACAATGCTTCCCGATCAAAAGACACGTCACAGCACATCCCACGCGTAATTTCCCGAGCGAATCTTCCCGGCGATAAACCGAGTCAGCTGGAAGGCCCCATCGATAAGGACCATTAAGCGGCGCTCTTGCGAAAATTGCATAATGCGCGCCGCCGCCGCTCGCTGCCTTTCTCTATCGCGGCAATTTATCTTGCATGCGCATGTGCACCGCCGCGCGCTCTAGCCGTAATGGATTGAACTCGTAATATACTTATTGCTTCTCTCGCGGTTTGCGCAAGTTTCGGCGCGCTCGCGTTCCCACGTTTATTGGTTAAGTATATGTGTATATGAATGAAGTGGTTGTTTTTGGTTTTTATTTTTTTTTATGGAGCTGGGGAATGTGCGCTTATGTGTGATGCGAATGACATGAAATTATGTGGTGATGTTGTTCTACGTTACCAGTTTGTGCGCTGAGTTTGAATGGGAAAGAAAGAAATCGTATAAAGACACGTACCTGCAACAAAAACCAAACAACAACAATGTAAAAAACATTTACACAAAATATACAATAATAAGTAAACAAAAATTACACCCGATCACAAATCATCCTCACACCTGCTTCGCACACGACAAATCGCGACATCACCGCGTACTTCAATTGTTCTCCCTCCCGTCTCGCCCGGAGGAATATTTCATAAATCGCGGCAGAAGGAGACCTGACAAGCCGCAGCTTCCGTCGTTGTCGTCGGCGCGCATGAATAATGCAACGGCGAGGAGGAGCGAGGCGCGCGCGTGGGCGGGAATTAAAGCGGCGAGTGTGGGTTCCGCTCAGGTGAGAGTGGACGCAGAAGCTCGATGATTGCAGTACAAGGGATTTTCGTCATAAAGTGTATTCGCAATACCGCGAAACGTAAAAATACTGGACTGATTAGCGTATTCGGATAGGTGAACGCACTGAATTGGGGATACTATAGTTTCCATTATTGGTAAATGGGTTGAGCGAGAGATGTGGATTTAAATAGAACGTACCGGGTCAACCGCAAGGTATGTAATTAGCAATTAGATGTCGTATACAATACCGGGTGGCTGGTATTACACGTTACGTGTTGCGTATTGATCGTTTGTGTGATTGGTTATATGGATATTCGGAGCTCGGTGTGTTATAATGGCACAGTTTGGTCAATCATCTGTTATTGAAAAATACTAAAAATATATATATAGTATTGGTCGGCTATGGTTCCCTTTATTTTTATGCACGAAAGGTGACACTTTTATATTTAACTATAGAAACTATGCCACACGTAGCTGCAAAATAAAATTTGATGACAGTAACGATGAGAAAGTAAATGTTGAACGACAGATTATAAAAAGACTTTCTGGTTCTCGTGAAAAAGCTTCCTGGACAATTCGGATATTTAGGTATAGTCTCGATATGTCACTGGATGACCAGAGTATTGTATATAAAAACTGTCAAAATATCATACGACGAATAATCTTTATTTATATATACTATCCAACATCTGTATTATTTTTATTCGAACTTTTTTCCCTTGCTCCATCACCTTATTTAAATAACAGCCCGTCCGCTACATTCAAAATTAAAATGCCCAGCAACTACCATCATAAAACAAAACCGACTATAACGAACGCGAAATCATTACCGGTTGCGCAAGTCCGACAATAATAATTCCGATATCATTAATAAATCCATTCGGCAGGATATTTGCGGAGCGAGTCGTCGCGGTCGCCGCTTCCTCGCGGCTATATACACATACGCGTGTACACGCGTGTAATTATCCGGAGCGAGAGTGGGGCTGCCGCCGCCCAGCCGCGTTATATTATAATGCATATGCAGGCATGTGCACGCATGCGCGCGCCATGTGTGTCGTTTGACGAGGTTTACGCGCGCGCACGCGCCCGCTGTTTGTCAAGTTTACTGGCTGCCGCAGATTTTTATCGTTTCGCGTTGAGATTCTTTTTTTAAAGCTTTTGAGAAAAAATTGTTGGACGTTTTTATAGTTCAATTATTACTGTTGTCTATTTTTTCAATAATAGAATAAACAGTGGATCGATTTGCATATAGCCGCAAGCCGCTTTTTCCTACTTTCGCAAAAAACTGTCTCTCATTCTTTCACTTTATTTCCGCTATTTATTCGCACTGCCGCGCGTGCATCTGAATTATGCAACGAGTAGGATTTGCCGATCGAACTCGCCCTGCGGCTAATTGCTATCGGCGTGTATTGCCCGTGAATATGCCAATCGTCAAAGCGTATACGTGCGGTGCCGTTTGTGCCTCTTCGGTTTTGAAATATATAGTGAGCAAATGGAAAAAGTGGTTGGGAAACTGAGAGAATAATTTAAATGACGTTTCTGCACTTTTGTTTAAACATTAACAGTTCAATATTATCCGCGTATACTTATCAATCCATTTCAGCTCATCCGCGCAACCCGTTTCCAAACGGGTCTTTCAACCCCGACTATTCATAAAAAATATTATCAAACTCAATAATCCATCTTCCCTATTCACTATTCCATACTGTATCCCCGAAAAACGCGCAGACTCGATAACGAGCGCTGAATAATACAATTCGCTGTACCGAAATCCCCCTTTTGAGCTTTGGCGTCCAAAAACGCGCCGAATTATGAAACGATAAATTTCTATACGGCGCGCGCGGAACGTCAATGCAATGGGGATTACCGTGTGTGCACGGGAGATTAGTACGCGACTGCGCGCGCTGTTGCGAGGCAGGAATTGCGATTTGTTTATGAAGTGGTTTGGGTATTTTATCGAATTTTATCTGCGAATTAGTTTTGAGAAAAAAAGCTAGAATAACATAAGGTTTTGTAATTTTATTAGGAGTAAGTTTTAATTGAGTTAATTACGTAAAATTACGTTTCTTTGATTATAATAAATTAGAACATGTGCTCGGCCTCTTTCCACGATCGACCCCGATACGCCAATTAATAATCACTTATTTCATTCCATTTTCCCCGTTTTTTATGCACCGACAAAAGCCATTACTTTCGCATTCACAACGACTTCCTCGACCCACCCTCCAACTATCCTCACGAAGACCACTTAAATGCCTACTTTTCCCAATCACCCATCTACCCCTTCTTAAGAAAAAGCAGCCTAACCCATCATTTTCTCCCCCACTGACTCTCAACCAGCGAGCTACCTCAACCCTTCAATTCTCAACCCCATCAGCGTAAAACGTCGAGGAGCATGCGCTACTCTCGCCTATATAATTCGGTTCGAGTGCCGGGAAGTAATTAATGCGAGATCGCCTGCTCCTTACGTATCTCCTCCTTCTTTTGCTCGCAGCCGATTGTAACCCCTCGGAGAGATTCTTCATGTGTGCACAGCGGTTCGCCCTTCGTGTGTATTTTTACGGACGAGGGATGCGCGCGTAAATTGACTCGGCCCCGAGTGCGCTGATTTCAGCGTCGAGTTAAGAGGGAGCTGTAAGAGGGGATGGCTGAAGAATTTGTGGCGAGAGCGGTTGAAATGGGCAATTTGAGGTTAACGAGGTGTGCAAGTGTCTATGGGAAATTATATTCTTCGTATTATAGATAATTTTTGTTGTTTACGATTTTTAGTTATTTTAGGTTTACAGGTTGCTGGTCTGTGTAAATGGTCAATTATGTGCTTCCAAGTGTGGCTAAGTATTAATGATATGATAAGCACCTTGTTACCACGTAATCTGAATTACTAAATTAAGCAGTACTGAATTATAATTTCTGAAAGAATTTGCAGAAATCTGTTATTGTAATTTGAAACCGCTATACTCTTATGATTTAAGTCTTATTAAATTGAATAATTCGTAACTGGTCATTTAATTTTAATTAAAAGAATTTTTTTAACCTTTTGATGTAAGGTAAATATTTTCATATTATCTTCTTACATAAAAACCATTATGATGTAACATCAAATTAAAATAAAAAAGATTATCAGACGTATATTTCTCAGCTTCTAATGGATCAATGTATATGGCTAAATTCATAGCTCGTTTTTATAAACAAAGAGAAAAGCCAGCACACGCGAAGCGCTTATCCAAACTACAATACACTATATTGCTCCCTTATAAAACCTTCATAAAACCACACTCTCGCCGATTGGCAAACTCGCTCATAGAAACAATTCATCTTCCCAACTAAACGTTTACAACAACTATTAATCCTCCCGCCTCACCATCAATCCGAACATGTCCTTTCCCTCCCCTTCGCCCTCCCCTACACACACATAGACATCTTCCACTCGACCTACCTCCATCACACCCTGGCTCCTCGCCCAATACACACGCACATACACGACGGCATCGTATCGACGTGCAAGGTCCTTCACCCCGTGCGCTACTAAAGCTCGCCCCCGCGCTCATACCAGGTAAGTGCGCGCGCGGTATAATGCAATTGCCGGCTTTACGCGCCGCTGCGCGAAGATAGGAGAAGCGCATGCAGAACGACTGTAGAATGTGTGTCAACGTAGTGTTGGTTGATATATTGAAGGTAATTTCAATATTATAAAATTATCAAATTTAAATTAATAATCAATATGTTAGTTTTGCAAATAACTGAAGTAAACCCTTCCTACCCCCCATATTGTTACTAATAGAGATAGTAAGATCGCAATCAGTCACCGGCTAGACCCGCTTAATTTTTAAAACAAACATCAAAACTATACCTTCTGCACACCCACACACACCCCTATACCAATACAACTAGCGCTTCCCTCGAAATTGAATCCCAGCAAACGACGCACCTCCGTATATATTATTTACCTTATACTCGCCTTGATTCGCAGATCAAAACGATTACAGCGTCGCTCGCATATACATACGTTCTCATACACACCCCAATTCATTCGGCGAGCCGTTTGAAGTCCAGTTTCGAAAGGGAGCCAGCGCACTAATCCCGAAAGGGTTGTGCGCGTGCCGTGGATAAACGCTCGAGCGATTTCGCTTCTGTCAGGGACACGCGCGCGTGTGACGAATTTAATAAAGATTGCGCGCGCCGTATGATCTGCGGCTCGGATGCAAATGAAGCGAAGGGATGAGTAAGAAGTAGTGTATGTGTGTGTTGTTAGAATAGGTGTGTGAAAGTTTGTTCTCGTAAATAGTTTCTTGGACTCGGAATTTTCCAGGAGCCCGAGCAGTTCGGTGAATCGTCCTACTCCGGAATAATAGAAAAGGCAGGTTTTCGTTTCGGAAGGTTAAAGGTATGGTAATGACGCGGTCTCGTACATTATGTAAGAGGCAACTGTTGTGAAAATATAGGTGTCCTGGAAAACCTTCCGAATTTCGCGGAAATGTTTATATTTTCTTGTCTCTCCTTAACGATATATATACTTTGTAAAATCGACTTTGGCTCCTTTTGTTTGGATTCATCGCCACCTCTCCACTTATATACAAATCGCGATAAGCTAAACACAGAGCGGCCGCAGTACTTTCAACACCAGCATCAAAACATTAACACAATCCATTACCACCTCCAATCGATCTGCACCGAACCCACCCACCCAGATGAGGCGACCGATAACCGGCCGAACAAAGCGCGCATCTCGCCGCGAAAGGATTCAGCTCCGAGCATCTTCCGAGCCAGAAAAAAGAGGGAGAGAGAGAGACTATCCTTCTCCGTTCGTTTGGGCCGCCCGGGTAATTGCACCGCGCCAAGGCCGACAGCTGATGTCGGCGCACAGCTGTGGCCGGCAGGAAGGGGACGACGAAGAAGTGGAAGAAGGAGAGGAGAGAGAGTATCTATATATGCGATTTCTTTGAAAGTGACGTTGTCTCGTATATATATGTATGTATAGGATTATGGTGCGCTGATGCGTGCAGTCTTTGGAGGGGCGGTTTATTTGGTGTCGAGATGATCGATAAGCAGGGCTTTGATAAGCTCTACATAAATTACGTAAAGGTGTACTTGTTATGATGAAGAGTCAGCTTTTTTTCACTTGTTTCTCAAAAGAGCAACGAGATTCCTGGAGGAAAAGGACGAGCGCGCAGGTGTCGGGACGAAAAATCATAGGTTGGAAGCGCGATCGTTGACTATAGGAGGCGGAGGAAAGTAAAATTGGCAGCTGATGGTTAAAAAAAAGTCGAACTAGCCTTGTAAGAAAAGAGCCATCACGATGCTTGGAATTTAAGAACCGAGTCTTTTTATTCGTTCACTCTACGTTTTATAATTTCGCATCGCGTCAATGCGATTATTTCCATACACGCACAATACTATAACCCATCATCCGACGAAAAATAGGATAAAAATTTCTCCACACACATTCAATGGCCCTGCAGCTCTAGGCGAAGCAGCGATTCGTCATCCTAATTCACTTGGAAATAGCGCGGCCAGAAAGTATTAATCACCACGACGCTGCACAAACTAAATACTTATATCATCTCTCTCTCTCCGCGTCCTACAAAACGAACTTCCAGCGAAGCTCCTCAATAGGCGCATACATATACCTCCGTCAAACCCCTCCATCGTCCTTTTCAACCTCCGAGAAAATATATATCAACGCGATAAATCTCGCTTAGGCTTCGATAAATAAAGAAAAAAAAACGCATCTCTCTTTGTACGCGAACGCGAGTCACGGCGAGCGTTGACATTCCGAAATCCACGTGCATTCTTCGTTCCTCTTATACTTATACCTCACACACATATATACACACGCGCGCGTGAGCTCGTCCCATTGTCAAACCAGTTTTCTTCCTCGCTTTATCTCGCGCGCGGCCTCTCCTTCTTTTTCGGCCCGCGGGCCTCGCCTCGGATTCTTCCTTTGACTTCGCGCTTTTTACTATTTCACGACTGCGCGAAAGACTTTCGATCCGGACTGCGGGTGTCGGTTGGGGGGAAAAGGGTATATATGTATAGAAGGTGGGTGATAAAGGTATATATAGACGGATAGGTTTCAGAGCGTAGAAGGAATTTCGAATAAAAGAATGTATATTTTCGTTGCAGGGCTCTTGGAATATTCTTTGCAAGATTTATCTTCCTATAAAAAAACTATTCATATAAAGAGATACAATACTCTAAGCCGCATTCGTAATAGTTTGACCTCCATTCTAAACATTCCTATATAGCATATGCACAGCCATCGCAAGGTCTCGCAATATATACACATAAACAATAAAACCAATTTTACAGCCGTCCCCCTCCAGCTCGCGATATCTTTCGTACAGTTATATCCAAACTCCTATATAGGCAAGCGCTGCAGGTGTAGCTGAGGATTTAGGCAGTAAAGCTACGGCCAGCGTCGAGAGGAGGAGCCCCGCGCTGCTGCTGCTGCATTGTTTTTACGACTCGTCGAGAGGTGAAAGCTCCCCGAGAGATTTTATTGTCCGCCGCTGCCGCGTCGGTGAAATTGGCCGCGGGGATATGATAGAAGTCGAAGTATTTGCGCGAGATGCGCGTTTCGCAATGTATAATTGACGTTTAGATGACGGCTATGTTTGCGTTATACACGCATCGGTGATTTATGAAGATTGAAGTGCAGGAATATTAAAGTCCCGTAGCCCGTTGGAACTACTCGCAAACTACGTATACATTACTTTTGTTAAGATATATCCTACTCTCACACCTCCTGTCAAATTGTGCCTCCCCCAGCCCATTAATATACTAAATCTCACCGTTCCCAACAATCCATTGTTCCACTCTGGAAATAAAAAATTTTCACTCCAGCCGCCCACGCACCTCTCGATAACCGTACGACGCGGCCCGTCATTATCTCGCGCTTGGTTTCGCAAACGATCGACGATAGTATGCACGGCAGAGCACGTGAAATCGGGTTAACGCTCGCCGACGTTAATGAATGCGTGATGTGTGCAGACTCGCGGAATTCGATTGTAGAAGCTGTACAGCGGCGATGAGGTCCCGAGCAAAGGGCTGTTACGTGGTTATACGAGCGGATTGAATTGATGGGTTGGTTATGTACAAAGGGCCGAGGGGATATATTGAGATTGTCTAAACTTGACGTAAAAAGGCATGGCGTGTCTAGCGAGCGTTTAGAAGCCGGTTCCGTGCAAAAAAGATATCGTAGTTTTTTGAAAATAACTTCGCTCGAAGAGAGCACGTATAACAGCCACGTAATCGCGGTACTTCGCGGAAACCATTGGCCGGAGGCAAGAGCGCACGCGCGTTTCTAATTTACTTCGGCGAGAGAGAAGAAGAAGTGGAAACGTGATGCTATCTTCATCAAAGTCTCTTGTGATCTCAGGTTTGTCGTTTTGTTAGCGACGTTTATTTTTTTTACCAGTTGGGTGAAAGAATTAGTGTACGGCAAGGGTTTTTATTTTTTCTAGCGATTATCTGATCTATTTATCGTATCATGTGCTGTAAAAATAAGTCTCAGTCGTTTATTTTAATTCCTGTTCACTTCTATTTTTGTACTTCCGACTATACACCCCTTTTGCTCCTCGCCTAATCCTCTCCCACTTCAACAAGCCAACAAAATACGCATCATCCACAAATAACCCTCACCTCCCGCTCAGTACACATAATTTTCCTCGCAAACACAATTCACTCTTCGCCTCGGAGCTCAAAAAGCCGCGCACAATATAAGCCCTTGTCGATTTTTCGCCGGCGTACACGTCTCTCGAACACGAATCCCCCAATTTAACGTCTTTGCCATTGTTATACACGCGCGCGCACCGCGAAAGCGGATATATTCCTCCTTTTGTCGTCGCGGTGTAAGTCGCAGAAGCGAGGAAATCGTTTGAGAGACGCGAGAAGCGTGGATGCGTTTCGCGAGAGTAAGTATCGCGGGAGAAATTTACTAAGGAAGGAGGAGGAGAGAAACAGAAACGTGTTGAAATGGGATATACGTTTGTTTCGAGCTAGTTGGGGGAGGTGTGGAGTCGTTATGTTCAAAGCAGTTTATGGAAATATCCAGACTGCTAAGGATTGGTCTTATTTCCATTTTATCTCTATTCACAAAATGTATTCATATTATACTTCATCGTAGCATTTCTATCTACTACTTAGTATAAACTACTCTACCATTTTCTCACCTTATAAAAATCCAAAGATCTTCTCAAGGAAAAAAAAAATTCGCATACCCTCGTTCACTTTCCCGTCTCTCCCTCTCTCTCTCTCTCTCTCTCTCTCTCTCTCTCACCTGTCGCTAAAGTAGGCCATCGCGAGTGTGTGTACCGCGCATTCTCGGCTGTCGGTCGTTATCTCAGCGAGGCGCACGGGCAGCTTACGTATGCAAATTAGGAAAGAGTTTTGGAGTCGGTGGATAAGTGTTTTCCGAGTTACGGCGAGGTGGGCGGGTAAGGGTTAAGAGCGTGTGGTGATTTCGGGGACGAAAGACTGCTGTTAGGGAGAACCAATGAGGGTTGGTGGAGAGGGAAATTTGAGCAAAGTTATACGTTTACTAAAAATACTAGGAATTATAGGATAGCTCTTTTTAATGTGCTAATTAATTGATTTAATTACCGTGCACTTTTGATTGAGAACTGAATACACAGGTAGCCTCTAATATCCCAAATGAATATCTGATAGCTAGTTAATGTATATATATATATAGATCACCAATAATTTCGCACATTACTCTATCCAATCGAGATTCCCATTATTTCAATTACCAACTCAATTCAACCCCGCACTACAGTCAAATTTACAATCAACTTCCCTATACAAACCCACCCTACATACACTTATATCCCTGAAAACCACTAAACATCAATTACCTATGTCAAACACAGAAACAGCGACTTCGCCGAACCCCGGAAAAGCTGATGCATGGCACGCGCACGACAGGTGAATCGCTATCGGCCATGGCAGATAGCTGTATCTCCGTCGCACGTTTGCTGCTCGCGCGATTAGATTACGAAGCGGCGGCGTGTGTAGAACCGACGAAAACTATTACACACAAGCGGTGTCGTCGGGTCATGAAACTCTGGACGACGACGACGACGACGATGGAACGATCGATGGAGCGAGCGATGTATCGGAGGAGGAGAACGCCCGGCGAATACATAATGGAGGAAAATATAATGAGGCGGCTCGGGTGCGTATTGTGTTTCGCGTATTGGAATTGCGTGTTGTTTTTTTATGGGTGGTCGGTATGATGGAGCGGGTTTATTTTTGTAATTATGTGGAGTGATTGGGGTTTTGAGAAGGGGTGGGGAGTAATGGTGTACAGGGTCGGTATAGATGTAATTATAAAACTTTTCGCGTTACATTACTGTACTTTAAACATTGATATAAACTATTTTTAATATTCGTATATTTTTATGATTCTCGATTCTATGATGTCAAAAGTTCCAACTAAAAGTCGCAGTTTTACATCATTTATATACAGATGCCCGTCTATACTACCTCAACATTTCAATAACAAATAAAACATGCGCATCCCATACTTTCAATTACAACCGAACAATGCTGCACCTCGGAGGCTATTTCACTGGAGACCTCCTACCTGCGCCCACTATATATACGTGTGAGAACCCGCGAGCGCAAAAAAATACGACCAAGCGGAAAAAAGAGCCGAGAGGGTAAAAACCGAAATTAAAAAACGCCATTATCGTCGAACTGCGAAGAGGAAGCTACAGCAAAATGAGCTTCGTTCCTCCTCCTTTCTCTCTCATGCCTTCATTTCGCTTCATTTTCCCGTCCGCTCACGTCCAAGGTGAAGTTTTGCATTGTCTCTGAATATAGATGTAAAAAAAGTATAATTTTGCGAGAGAACTGCTGAAAATTATTAATTGGCTGCTATGGGAGTATTGTTGTCATTTAGATAAAGCGTGCGTGCATTATAACTTATGACTTATTCTATACAATGTAATGTACTTCAGCACCCAAAACCTACACACTTATGTATATACATTCATTTAACGCGCGATGCACGAGCCGAGATTATCGACTTCCGGGAAAACGCTATCTTTGACGCGCCGATGCACGAAAGGATATTGCGCTCGCCGCGTAAAGGCTTTATTACACGCGCGCGTGCGCTCGCCGGCTTGCTCCTTTTTATCGCTACGAACGCTGGGCAACTTTGTCGGGTTATGCCGCGGTGTGTGTTGGGATTTTAGCAGATTTTTATCCGAAGGTTTTGCAGCATGCGCTCGGTGTGTTTAGATGTGAGTATGTGCGGGTGACGGTTTTTCGAGGTGACAGTGGGGAAGATTGCAACTGAATTTGGTGAATTAATGGTTGTTTGTAATCGATTTATCAGCATTTAGGATTGCATTGTTATAATATTAAAGTCCGGATCTAATTGATGTGATAAATCTCATATAAAGCCAACCCGTTTATTTTGAATAAAAATATATTCACTCTAAAAGTGAAAAAGTCTGATATTTAATTCGATT